>CABHPH010140554.1:0-43941 GCA_902168325.1 Peromyscus nudipes
TATATTCTTTTTTGTTAGGATGGAATGTTCTGTAGATATCAATTAAGTCCATTTGGGTCATGACATCAGTTAAGTCCTTTATTTCTCTGTTAAGTTTCCATTTAGGAGATCTGTCCAGTGGTGAAAGTGGGTTGTTGAAGTCTCCCACTCTTAATGTGTGGGGTTTTATATGTGGTTTAAGCTTTAGTAGTGTTTCTTTTACATATGTGGGTGCCCTTGTGTTTGGGGCATAAATGTTCAGAACTGAAACTTCCTCTTGGTGGATCCTTCCTGTGATGAGTATGTAATGCCCTTCTTGATCTCTTTTGATTGATTTTAGTTTGAAGTCTATTTTGTTGGATATCAGGATGGCTACACCTGCTTGTTTCTTAAGACCGTTTGATTGGAAAGTCTTTTCCCAGCCTTTTATTCTTAGGTAGTGTCTGTCTTTGTATTTTAGGTGTGTTTCTTGTATGCAACAGAAAGATGGGTCCTGCTTTTGTATCCATTCTGTAAGCCTGTGTCTTTTTATAGGCGAATTAAGTCCATTGATATTAAGAGATATTAATGACCAGTGATTGTTCATTCCTGTTATTTTTTGGTGGTAGTGTGTCTGTACTTCTTATCTTTGGGGTTTACTGCTGTGGTGTTATCTATTGCCTGTGTTTTCATGGGTGTATCTGACTTCCTTTGGTTGGAATTTTCCTTCTAGTGCTTTCTGTAGGGCTGGGTTTGTGGATAAGTATTGTTTAAATCTGGCTTTGTCTTGGAATGTCTTGTTCACTCCGTCTATGATGATTGAAAGTTTTGCTGGGTATATTAGTCTAGGGTGGCATCCATGGTCTCTTAGTGTCTGCATTACATCTGTCCATGTTCTTCTGGCTTTCAAAGTCTCCATTGAGAAATCGGGTGTTATTCTGATGGGTTTGCCCTTATAAGTCACTTGGCCTTTTTCCTTTGCTGCTCTTAATATTCTTTCTTTATTCTGTATGTTTAGTTGTTTAATTATTATGTGGCGAGGGGACTTTTTTGGGGGTCTAGTCTGTTTGGTGTTCTATAGGCCTCTTGTATCTTCATTGGCATTTCCTTCTTTAAGTTGGGAAAGTTTTCTTCTATGATATTGTTGAATATATTCTCTGTGCCTTTAAGTTGGTATTCTTCTCCTTCTTCTATTCCTATCATTCGCAGGTTTGATCTTTTCATGATGTCCCAGATTTCTTGGACATTTTGGTTCATGACTTTGTTGGCTTTAGTGTTTTCTTTGACTGATGAATCTATTTCTTCTACCTTATCTTCAACGCCAGAGATCCTCTCTTCCATCTCTTGCATTCTGTTGGTTATACTTGCATCTGAAGTTCCTGATTGTTTACTTAGGTTTTCTATTTCCACCATTCCCTCTGTTTGTGTCTTCTTCATTTTTTCTATTTCCCTTTGCAGGTCTTGGACCTGTTTCATTGCTTTTTCATGGCTTTCTTTTAGTGCTTTATTGTTTTCTTCCAGGACTTTATTGTTTTCTTCTACTTTAATTGTCCTTTCCTCTAGTTTTTTACAGCATTCTTGCCATTTTTTGTCTGTTCCTCTATATAAGCCTCTATCTTCTTCATGATGTTATTTATAAGGCTGTTTTCTTCTGCTTCTTCCAATTTTTGATGATCAGCTCTAGATGTTGGAGGAGGACTAGGTTCTGGTGATGCTGTATTGCTCTTCATTTTGTTATATGTACTTCTGCCTTGACGTCTGCCCATCTCCTTGTGTTCGATCTTGGTCTTATCAGTGCACTTGGTCCAGAAAGAGCTGACAGATTCGGGAAGTCTCTCTCTCTTGTCCAGATGGGACACTCTTGTCCAAATGGGAAGTACGAGGCAGGTTTGCAGCTGTTGTCCAGATGGGAAGGCCGAAGCAGGATGGGAGCTATTGTCCAGATGGGAAGTCCGAGGCAATATGGCAGCTCTTTGTCCAGAAGGGAAGTACGGGGCAGGATGGGAGCTGGGGGCCGGTCTCTAAGTCTCAGGAAGTGGCGGGGGTCTCCAGGGATGATGGGCTTGGGGGCAGGGCTTGGAGACTACAGGGTCTGCAGGGGATCTTGGAGAAAGGGAGCCTTCCCAGTAGGGGTGGGTGTAGAAGGGAACCTGCCCACTGGCCAGAACCTGGGGCCAAGGTCGGCAGGTCTTCCCAGGGGTGGCTAGTGCCAGGGATGTGATCTAGGGTGAGGGCGGGCTCTCACCTTTGTCCAGAAGGGAAGTCCGGGGCAGAATGGGAGCTGGGGGCCAGTCTCTAAGTCTCAGGCAGTAGCAGGGGTCTCTGGGGATGATGGACTTGGGGGCAGGGCTTGGAGACTGCAGGGAATCTTGGAGAAGGGGTGCCTTCCTGGTAGGGGTGGGCGTAGAAGGGAGCCTTCCCGCTGGCCAGAACCTTGAGCCAAGGTGGGCAGGTCTTCCCAGTGATGGCTGGTGCCCAGGGACTGACATAATTTTTGAAAGCCATATTGTGACTAATCTCTATCCCATTCCTATGATCCTACTTCTTAATCTCCATGACCACAATTCATTATTATTTGTTTCATGTGGACCTTCTCTACTTTCTTTGTGTGCGTAAAGCAGACATAAACATAGATATCTTTCATGACCATTGTCTTTTTACTCAGCTATAAAGAATGACATTGTCCATTTGCAAGAAAATAGGTGGAATTGGAGACCATAATGTAAGCAAAAGAAACCAAACTCAAGAAATGAAAGTGTCATATTTTGTCTAATATATCAAATGCTAAATAAATATGACATGAAGATAAAGGAGAGAAAGGGGTCAAAGGTGAAAAGGATGGAAAGACAAAAGATGTAAAAGTTTGGGGGCAGACAAATATCACAAGTGTTCTCCAATACATGGAAAGTCAAAACATAAAAGTCATGTAAACAAATAAGTCTACTTGGGTGGGAGAAGCAGAGACGAGAGGGGTATAAGAAGGGTGAATGAATGTGAGCAAAGTACACGATACATGCTAATGGAAAAGAGTAACATAAAAATACACCTCCCAAAGTGTAATGCTTATGTCTTTTGACCTAGTATAACTATGCAACTCTTTTTTTTTTGAGACATGGTCTCTCTGTGTTTTGGTGCCTGTCCTGGACCTTGCTCTGTAGACCAGGCTGGCCTCAATCCACCTGGCTCTGCCTCCCGAGTGCTAGGATCAAAGGCATGTGCCACCACCGCCCGGCTAACTATGTAACTCTTATTGGGCATATGTGTGACACATTAAATCTTATTTACTATAAATCTATTTGCATATCAGCACTAACTTCTACTCCATTCCTTTTCATCTAACTGAAAATGTGCGCTTCCAGAACTGACTAGAATACTGTCTTTGCAGCTCCCCTAAAGCCAAAAAATTTCTCTCTCATTGCACATTTTGACTTTCTTAAACACAGTGAAATGCCTATTAAATGAAAATACTGTATTAATGAATCTGGAAAATTCTAGCAGTACAGCAATGACTCCCACAAACAACAAAAGCAAAGAGCAAGTTACCTTTGTGCTATTTTCAAATAAGGAACCTTTGTACTTTGGCTCATCTGACTACTCGGCCACAAAAATGGTCATGTTTGTTTGGATTAAAGGAAAACAGTTGTAGCTAGAGTTTTTCTGGTCCTGCCTGGCCCACAGTCAGGACAAATCTCTCTAACCCACCAGTCCTGCAGTGGCTCAGATCAAACCAAGTAAACACACAGAGACTTATATTGCTTACAAACTGTATGGCCATGGCAGGCTTCTTGTTATCCTACTTCTTCTATCTTAAATTAACCCATTTCTATTAATCTATACTTTGCCACGTGGCTTGTGGCTTACCAGTACCTTCCATCTTCCTTGTCCTGGCAGCAGCTAGCAATGTTTTTCTCTGCCTTCCTGTTCTCTCAATTCTCCTCTCTGTTAGTCCCACCTATACTTCCTGCCTGCTACTGGCCAATCAGTGTTTTATTTATCAATCAATCATCCATAGCACTTCCCTTTTTTCTTTTTTTTCAAAAAGGAAGGCTTTAACTTTAACATAGTAAAATTACATATAACAAAACAATTATCAAGCAAGAATTACAGTTACAATATTAAAGAAGATAAACTATCTTTTATTGGTGAGTCTAAGGTTTTATATGTAACTTATCTTTTATCATAACTAAAGAAAATTATAACTATCTCTAGTCTTCAACTACATCAAAGACCTCAGAAGGATATAATACTACCTGAGAAATGGGCAACTTTCGGGAAGTCTTGTGGGGTAGACAGAGACAGCTGGCAGCCTGGATAGTCACCTAATGTTCCTTTGTAAAGTTGGGGCATCTGTCTTCAGCCCACAGGCCTGGAGTCTCTTAGTCATTTCTCTCTGTTTCCTGTAGAATGTCTGTCAGTTTCCTCTGTGAAGCAGGAACCTGAAGGACCATTTCACCAAGCAAAGTTCAGTGGTCACCTTCCTATGGGTCCTGCATGTCCAGTCAATATATTTTTTCAAGCAGTCCAGGCAAGAACAGTTTCTTGCCCCAATGGCTATTTTTGCCAAGGTGAAGATAAACTCCATATAGAGTGTCTTCGATGCTCATCCTCCTCTCTTAAGTAAATTGGTGCTGCCAGGATCAGACATGTCTCATTGTCCAGAAAGTCTAAATTTTTAAAACATTTTAAATGCCGTATTCTGTAGGTCTTTGAAGTATTTGAAAATTACCTATCTATCTGAAATATATCTATACCTAGAAGACTAAACTAATATGACTATAAGTTTGATTATCATAGAACACTAATTATAATTATCCATTACAATTTAAATGAGTTACATAAACATAACACCTCAAACAAGAGTAGAAATATATATACAGTATAACAAAATTAACTTCAAATTTGTATCAATAAATTAAAATGTATACCAATGTAAAACATTTCAAACAAGTTGTTGCTCTTTAAAAGTAGGTTCATTAATCTACCCTTTCACCCTATCATATATATATCAAACAATGTTGGTTACAGTCTCCCTGGGCTCACACTCAGTCCTGTAGCAGCCAGCCTGTGGGGGCCCTTCCTCCCAGCCCAACTCCATTCAATGCAAACTCCACCTCTTGGTCGAATGCATGTTTCTTTATTTGCTTATGTGTCCTTAGGACTTGGCAGAGATTTTGAAGGGTGACTGTAAAGTCAGTTACTCCAGTTTCTACAGGGAGAGTTCTCAGAGCTCTTTACCTTATCTTACTGGAAGCAGTACTCCTTGCTTTTGATACTTATATCAATCTGTGATTTCTGCTTTTTATATAAAACCCAAAGCAATGAAGTACATCTTGGGTGACATAATTCCATAGGTTCAATTACTTTGACAAACCAGTAAATCTGAAGAATTTCCATAAAGAATGAACTAGAGCTATTAGATTGGGAAGAGAACTATGCATAGAATATGATATTTGGGTGATTGTATTCATGTTGTTATTATATGCTTTTATCATCTTTCTTTTTAAATATAGTATTTATTGACATGCTAGAGTATCAGAATTGAGCTAATCTTTTAAAAACATTTATTTGTGTGTTTGTGTGTATATGTTGTGCACATCCACATGTGCATGTATGCACATGCCTGTGTGTATGCTGTGGCATGCAGGTGGAGGTTAGTGTGTGTGTGTGTGTGTGTGTGTGTGTGTGTGTGTGCGTGTGCGTGTGCGTGTGTGTGTGTGTGTGTGTGTGTGTGTGTGTGTTGTGCTCGTGTACATGTGAGTGTATGCACATGCCTGTGTGTATGCTGTGGCATGCAGATGGAGGCCAGAGGACAGCTTACAGGAGTTGGAGCTCTCCATTTTTTTTTGTTTTTTTTGATACAGGGTTTCTCTGTTTAAGAGCCCAGGCTGTCCTGGAACTTGCTCTGTAGACCAGGCTGGCCTTGAACTCACAGAGATCTGCCTGCCTCTGCCTCCCTAGTGCTGAGATTAAATGAATGCACCACAACCGCCTGGCTTTTGGAGCTCTCCTTGTATCATAGGCTTCTGGAGATCCACATCAGGTTATGAGGCTTGTCAGCATACACCTTTACCTACTGAGCCATCTTGCCAGCCCAGTTGTTTTCATGCCAAATATTCCTGAGAAGGACAGACAATAGCTTCAAGTTCAGCACAAAGCTTAAAAAACAAACCAAAGGCCCAAAACAAATTAACAAATAAAGCCACAAGGCAATTCCTTTGCTTCTATTTTGTTCTTTTATTTCCTTTCTTTTCAGTTAAGACTTTAGTGATCAGTCTATATGATGGCTTAACTTATCCCATGAACTTACTGAATGGCCAGCTGTATTAGTTAATGCTGTGGCCAAAACCCTGACAAGGAGCAGCTTAGGGAGGATGCCATTATTTCGGCTTATAGGTACTCTCTAAAGAGGATTTAGTGCATTCTGGTGGAGAAGGCATGGTGTCAGGTGTCTGAGGTAGCCAGTCACATTGTGTTCACAGTCAGGAAGCACAGAGATGACAGGAAGCAAGGCCAGTTCACAAAACCTCACAACTTGCCCTGAGCAGGAAGTGAGATGGTAGGGACAGAAAGGATATAGATGTGAGTATATAGGAAGTAGCTCTCTCTTTAGCTGAGGATTTGCAAGTGGTAAGAATGTGGCTGGCTTCTTTCTGCTTCTCTAATCTCCCAGTTTTAACCCCAATATCTGGCTTCGGGATTTTTTATTAATAAGACCTTTTAAGATTTGTCTTATAACATCTCAAAGTGGACACTGGATGCCAGGTTCTCTCAGCATCCCTCAGTCTCTACCTGTTACAGGGCACTCCTGGCTGGCATACCCCACCCTCTGCCCTGAACTCTCTAGCCCAGGTATTGTGCTGGGCTGCCCTTCCCATAGCTCCTCGAGCCCCTATATAATTCAGTCATTTTGGCTATGCTACAAATCTTTTGGCCAGTCTGTTGGCCCAGGCCACCCCTCTTAGTCAGTGGTTCCTCTCTCCTCTCCCCTCTTCCCTCCCTGATCTCCTTACATGGCCCAACTCAGTCTGGTCATGTTCACTTTGGACACTCCCAGATGTTCCTGCCTCTGGCTATGCTCCCTCTTTTATCTACAATAAACCTTCTCCTCCACCATGCCTAGGAGTAGTCATGTGTTCCTTTTTTATTTCTTTTTTTCCATTCAAGTACAACTCTGCAAACAAGATTTTCAGCAATTGTTATTTTACTAGCATTGCTACTTTCTAACAGTGGTAATGGCAGGGCACTCATTCTGGACAATGAGTTTTGAATCACTCACAGCAGGAGGCCAACATTAACCTGGGGCTTATATAGTCTGATGGTTTATAAAAACCTCTTCTATTTACTCTCTATTAAAGATTATCAAAATGATTATCTGCTTTAGTTTTTTATTTTTAAAAATTTAAAAATTCATTCTTTGAGAATTTCATACATGTTACTTCCCCTCTAACTTCCCAGACCCTTCCTATATCCTCATTCCATGTCCTTTTTTTCTTAACAACAACAAAAAAACCTTACCAAGTCCAAAATTAAATGTGCATGGTGTGAAAGCCATCCACTAGAACATGGGCCTTCCTGCAGTCATGCCAGAATGTTATCTGCCTTGATCTTGTGCAGGCATCCATACTTGCTGTGAGTTTATGAGTGAGATAGTCTCACAGTATGCAGAAGACATTGTTAGTCAGCACTCCTTCCCAATCCCTGGCTCTTACTATCTTTCCATCCCCTCATCTGTGAGGTTTATCGAGAGTTGGCAGCAGAGAATGTCATCTAGATGTCCCATTTAGGCTGAGCACTCCACCCACACTAATTCTGCACTTTGACAAGTCATGAGCCTGTATTAACCACTGTCCACTGGCAAAAAGAATAAGAGCTGCTATAATCTGATACCTGCCTACCTGCCACTTGAATAGGCTAGAGGCAGGTGTGGAGAGGGGGTTACAGGCAGTGGAGAGAGAGGGAGTGCTTTGCTTGGCCCCTACTGGGCCAGAATGTGTGTGGTGGTTCAGTTTGAGCAGCAGTTTTCTCTACTCTCAATAAGCACGTTCTTGAGGTTGCTAGCTCACATACTGGTTTTTAAATGAGACTGAGAACTGAGAGTATGGCTTAGTGGCAGAACACTTGCCTGGAGTGGCTTCATGTCCCTGGACTGGAGTTCCAGAACTGCCAAATAGTAATATAAAGCCAGAGACTGGAAATAAACAAGGAGGGTTGTCATTCCTCAAGTTCTTTGAGATCATTGTCCCATTGCATGAGGTTAGGAATGAATTTATTACAAATGGTTATTTCTCAGTCCAAGTTATTATTAACCATGTATTTGATGTAAATACCAACCAAAGTATATACATGTTTTATAGCAACTAGTAAGTATGGCAGAATGCAAAGAATTCTCCAGAAAAAGTCTCTGCTGAGACGTACTCTGACAGAAATAAAGTGGTACATGGCTTCCTAAGATAATATATCAGAAGCAGTTTAAGCACTAATAGCAACCATTTCCCGGGCAATAAGGATGTTTGTGCAGATGGACAGACCATGTAGAAGGCCTTTATACCTTCTGTCTGGCTGCTGATTCTGAGATTTTACTTTAATCTATCAAACACTCTGGGGAATTGCTTCCAAAGCAATATTTGGCCCCAAAGTAAATAATAAATAAATAAAACAAAAACATATACCTCACTGTAGTTTTGTTTTTAAATCAGTTCCCTCCCAGAAAAAAGTCCCTGGTGAAATGGTTAGGTGGCAATAACAGCCTCCAGGGAATGACTGTTTCCTTACAAAGATCTTGTCATTATTGTTAAATCTGCAAAAATCACTCTTAAAATGTGTTTAAAAAATAAATTGGTAAAAAATTTCAGTGCCTTACAATTCTATTAAAATGCCAAGTGATTTCTTTTGGATATGTTTTCATGTTTGTTTCAGCCTCTAGAGCAGTACTAAATTTCATTGTCTGCCATGCAAACAATCACACTCAGGGAATTATGGGCACACAGTTATATTTAACTTGAATATTGCTTAGGTATGGCAGGATATGGAATTATATTCATGGAAACGTAAAGTACAGAGACGTATAATAAGTAGGTGGAAATGTGTGCAACAATTCAAGGTAATCACTTTGCTCCCGTTGTGCTGCAGATTAGAGCAGACTATAATGAGGTTTCTAGTTAATGAGAACACTTCAATTCTCAACCAGATTAGAGGCAAAAGGCTCTTCAGAGAAGTGTCAGTTCCTAGTTTTACTACAGAAGCGGTAAAAATGGTGTTTTGAAAAGATTCTAATTTGAATTTAGAAGTAGCCAGTGAAATGAAAACTAGAATTCCAAACTCTCTCTTCATCATCTTGTTATGCACACACAGAATAAAATCCCTATGTTCAGACCCCGTAAATAATTCCTAAACAGAGCCCCCGAGTGTAGCATGAGTCTTAAAAGTTCTTATTTATAAAATCAAACCCGGAGCCAAGTATTGGGGTGAACACTGGAAGGTCAGAGAGACAGAATAAGCCACAGCTATCTCACCTCACCGGATCCTCAGCTGGTCTTGTTTCCTCAGACTGGATGCCCCGAGCCCTCATCCAGAATGGGTCTCAGCTGAACTGCTGCTAGAAGCCTGAAAGCTTAACCAGCCACATGCTTCTCCAGGCCGCTTCTCCAGGCCAAATGCCTGCTCAGGCCAAATGCCTCGAGTTTCTGGTCCTCACGCCTTTATATATCTCTCCGCTTTCTACCACCACTCCCTGGGATTAAAGGCTGACTTTCTGGGATTAAAGGTGTGCCTGGCCGTTTCCAATGTGGCCTTGAACTCACAGAGATCCAGAGAGATTTCTGTCTCTGGAATGCTAGGATTAAAGGCGTATGCTACCACTGCCTAACCTCTATGTTTAATATTGTGGCTGTCCTGTTCTCTGACCCCAGATAAGTTTATTAGCATACACAATATTTTGGGGAACACAATCCCACCACACCCGAGCCTCTACCAACTACACCCTCTCTTTCTTTCCTACCTTAAATCATTTGATTTCCCACAGGGAATGGCTGATCATGCCAAATACCATTGTCAGTGGATCTAGAACTCCTATGAACACTTTCTTCAGAGCATGCCTGGCAAGGCTATTGACATTTAATGAAATCAGATCTTGGAAGCTAGGGCTTAGTTAGTCACATTTTCTGAGTTATTCTAGCTTTGGCCACCCATGAATCTGACTGCACCTTCTGATTCACAAGAGGTCGTGAGTCTCTAATTCTGGCTTCCTTTTGGCTGCCCTGTCCATCCTGCCAGCAGCTCCTCAGAAAGATCCTCTTGTATGAGAAAATGATGCCTTGTTTATGCCATCCAAAGGAGCCCAGACTACATCTCACCCTTCCTATCTCCTCATTATGGCTTGTTCCAGCTCTGAAGTACTCAAATCAAACCTATAGTCCTAATTTCCTAACAAAAACAACTTCTCAAAACCTCCTCCTCCGTGAGCCCTTTAGACCTCAACTGTGACATCTGCTACTACATTCCTTTAAATATAAATATCCATGGAAACCATAAAATGTGTTTTTTGATAGATGCATATCTTCCAAATAATATTGTAAGGTCCTTGTGACAATCTCTTCATGACTCTTGGTGCCCTCTGTGGCTGGCTCAGTATTCATTTATCCATCACCTAGAGGTATTTCTACAGCATAGCAGTTAAGAGTGTGGGCTCTGTCTATATGAGATTCACCGCAAGGAGGCATATGGATAGGCATATACCCCTTTAACTAACTGATAGAATGTAATATTGTCAGTTATGGGATAAACTGACACCGTGAACCTTCTGGTATGCTGTACAGGGAAGGATGCAGCTGATCACATTTGTAGCAGTCCTGCCAAAAGTGGACCACCTCAATCACTATCGGAGGGAACATCAGAGAAACCAAATGGGTCTTTACTCTTCAGCATGTCAAAACTGTGAAAGAGAAAGGAAGCATTCAAAGTTACAAGTGACTAAAGTAATGGGACAATTGAATGCTGTGTGTAGTCATGGATTTGATCCCAGATTTTTCTATAATACACATAAGTAGGAGAATTGTCTGACTCTAAATAAGTCTGAGATTGAATAATAGTGTTGTTGAAATGTCAACCAATGGGACAACGGTGCTCACACTGCATTTATATAGGAGAACATCTTTGTTTTTCAAAAACACACACTGAAGTATTTAGAAGTAATGAAACTTATGTCTGCAATTGTCTCCCAAATGGTCCAAAAAGGATGATTTTATATACATGTATATACATATAATTAGATATGTATATAGTGCATATATAAAAATATATGCATTCCCATATATATGCATATATAAACATATATGGGAAAATACTCTAAAAGGGAGATGTGGTCAACCATTGGGGAAGGGGCAACAGGGTCTCCTTGCTCTGTGACTATGGTACCTGATCCATGAAACTGCTTTAAAATCTACACTGCATATCCCACTATGATGCTATATGCCTCCATCCTCAACCACTTTGGTTTATCACTCCAACTCTGATAAATTCCTGCTAAAACTATCTGTGCATGGACTGTGCTTTCCTTCTGGAAAACCTGAACAGAGAGGCTCTTGTAACAGTGGGAACAATAGGAACAGTCAAAGTCAACAGGCTGAAGCACTGTTTGTGAGGACTCTGTGTCAGAGCAACAGAGGAAGGCGGGCAGCAGACTTGCTAAGCTAGGGCAGTGGTTCTCTGTAGGCCCGGGGGTAAATTCAGTGTTCCCACAGAGGCAGTTGTGTTTCTACTCCACTGACCAAAATGAAAGCATTTGGATTTCCTTACACACTTTGTTCCCTGGTGTTTATGTACTTATTCTTGATTTCTTGATCAAAAGCTCATTACCACTTTCCCCACTCTAAGTTTCTGCTACATTGCTTTGGAACCTTCTTTAGTTTCTAGTGGGTTTTGTTTGTTTGTTTGTTTTGCTTTGTTCCACTTTTCTTTCCCATCTTAGACTTGAGAGTTTGTTTGAATCAACTTTCTGTTGCTGTGTTAAAATATCTAAGATAAGTAACTTAAAAGGAGGAGATGTTGGTTTTGGCAGAAGTGTGTGGTAGGAGAAAGTGTCTCACCTCATGGTGGCCAGAAGAGAGAAAAAGAAGGTGGGAGGGAGGGAGAGAAGAGAGCAAGAGCAAGCTATTCCAACATACCCTTCAAGAGTATACCCCCAAAGACCTACCTCTAACTAGATCCCACCTCCTAAAGGTTCAGCTACTTCCTAATAGCACCTGGGGAGCAAACCTTCAACACATGGAATCTGAGGGACATTTACAACGGAAGTCATAAAAATATTAACTGTGGCTTCATTATAAATTGACAGCTGATATTGAGTAATTCAGTAAGTGGCAGAATCCTTTGGAGGGAAATTGTTTCTTCTGTTATTGGCTAATGTCCTAGTTAGTTTTAACTGTCAATTTGATACAGCCTAGAGTCACCTGAAAAAGGAGTCTCAATCGAGGGATTGACAAGATCATTTTGGCCTTTGAGCATGGCTTTGGGAGATTGTCTTGGTTATTAATTGATGTAGGAAGGCTCAGTTCACTGTAGACAGCACTATTCTGTGGCTCTATGAGAAGGCTGTCTAAGCATGGTCTGTGAGTGTGAACAGAAACAACATTCCTCCATGGTTTTTGTTGTCCTTGCCTGGCTGTGAGGGAGTTTCCTAGTTAGAGGTAATGGGGTGTGGAATAATAAGCAGGCCTGCTCTCAGATTTCTGCCTTGAGTTCAAGCTCTGACTTCTCTCAATACTACACTGTGATCTGGAAGTGTAAGCCAATTAAATGCTTTCCTCCTCTCAGCTGCTTTTGGTCAGAATATGTTATCATAGCAAGAGAGGTGAACCTCAAAAACAAACCGATCAATTCACCTGGATATTTCTTTAGTAGTTACTCTAATGACTGAGAGAATCCTTTATTTCTTTGGCATCTGAAAGTTGGAGTCATTTAATTTTATCTAGACCTTTTGGGAGGAATTAATGGAAAAATAAGAAACTGGGAATCTGGAAATTTTTTTTTCCATTTTAGTATGTGTCTGTGACTTTGAGCGAGGGTCTTTAGGCTGAAGAGCCAAGAGAAAAAACTAATGGCAACCTATTTCCATCCATTCCAAAAAAGCAATCTGTTTTGACTGAAGCATTCACCTAAGAAAGAGACAGCAGGTTTCTGAATTTACTGTGACACTTGTGTTCTTTGCTTGGTAATGTGTGGAGAATCTTGTAGAGGCATCCACTACAGGAAAGTGTCCTTAATTTGACCTATGTACAAATCATCAGGAATCCTCTGAACTGGAATTTTTTTTCTTTTTCTGGAGCTGAAGACTGAATCCAGGGCCTTGTGCTTGCTAGGCAAGCGCTCTACCACTGAGCTAAATCCCCAACCCCGAGTTGGAATTTTAAAACATTGGAATTTAGAAAAATCAAAATAAATTCTAAAATCTAGAATTTTGACTTTCAGCTATGAAGATATGAAGATATTATTATCTTTTGTTTTTTGATATAAGATTTCATGTATCCCAGGCTAGCTTGAAATTCACCATGTAGATAAAGATGATACTCAGATAATATACATGTGCTACCATGCTCAGCTTGAAGATATCCCTGAACTCTATCTTTCTCCACAGAAAAAGCATAAAATTCCAAGATATTTTAACTTTTTCAATTCCATGTGAAACATTTTACAAGAAATGAGAACATTTTCCTTTTAGTAGCTTTTGGATTCAGCACAAGCATGCAGCCTGCTGCTTGTCCTCAGAGTAAACCATGATGGGGAAAGAATTCCCTGAGTCAGCTGCCTTTGATTCTGTCTGTATTGGAAATTTGCAATGAGCCTCTGTCTGGGGACACCGACACCATGCTAGGGTTACTGTTTACTCAAGGGGAGAAAAAAATGTTCCTAGAAATCAAAGGGCTCTACTAAGTTTTGGGAAAGCAGGCTTTTAAATGACCTTTTAAAATTTAGCATAATATTTTTTAATCAATTCTTTGAGAATTTCACACAATATATTTTGGTCACATTCACCTCCATTCCTCTTCCTAATTGCTACCAGATCTACTCCCCACTTCACCAGCCCCTCCTAATTCTGTATCCTCTCTCTCTCTTTTCAAAATAAGACACTGAGTCCAGTTTGTACTGTGCATACAGTCATGGGTGTAGGGTCATTCACTGGAGAATAGTCAACTTTTCTGAGACCATATCCATAAAGAATACTGACTCTCCCTCTCCCAGAAGCCATCAACTGTCAGTTACAAGTTGGGGCTTATGAAGATTTCCCTTGTCCATGCAGGACTGTAGATTGGATTGATGTTGTAAGGTTTCATGCAGGCAAGCACAGCTGCTGTGAATTTATGAGTATAACAGTCTTGTCATGTACAGAAGATACTGTTTGGCAAGAATTCTCCTTGACCTTGAGGGCTCTTAACAAATTTTTGCCCTCTTTTCCATGATGATGCCCGGGCCTTGGATGCAGAGGAGGTGTGATATAGATGTCTTATTTAGAACCTCAAACTACACAGACACTTATTATGTGCACTTGATTAGTGTGTCTCTGTTAATTGCCATTTACCACAAAAAGAAATTTCTCTCATGAGGTCTTAAAGGTGTACTAACATATGGGTACAAAAATACAAATTTAGAGGTCAGTTTGATACTATTTATCAAAATGATACTAGTAGGATTATACCTAGGGCATATTAGCTCTTTAACAATGAGTTCTGGGCCAGATTTACAGAACCAAGCATGTAGTCCATCCTGTAGAGTGGGTTTTAAATCCAATCAGAAAGTGGCTGGTTACCACCTTAATGTTTGTGCCACTCATGGGCATATTTTTTCATGCCAGTCATTATTGTAGTTCACTCAGTTAACAGTTGGGTAAGGCTTTTTATGACTTTTTTTTTCCTCAGCAGCCTCCACAGAACCTTCTAGTACTGTGAAAGCTGGCTAGTAGGGAGGAAACTTCCTGGTCAATACCAGCTTGATTATTCCTTGTCCTGTAACTAAAGAGGGAGATTGATATGGGAAAAGGATGGGCAGACAGGGCAAAGTCGAGGGGAAGGACAACAAACCCCAAGGTTGTCTTAAAAAGCCATATGGAAACATTATTTAGTAAGTCACACACACACACACACACACACACACACACACACACACACACACACCAACATTTACTCGAGTTACTCAAACAAGAGTTAATGCTCTTGTCAGAAGCCATTGGTTGCCAAATAACAACCCCTGTGTCAGGTATGGGATACAATCTTTCAAGTTGTTGGGCAGAGGTATCCTGGAGACTTCTCCAAGGAAGTAAAAAACAATACAGGCTATTTCCAGTGCTCTTGGTTGCCTATAAGAACATTAGGGTAAGACCATATTATTGAAAAGAATGTTTTAAGGAATTAAGACTAGCAAATAAATATATAGGAAAAGATACTTCACATGAGTTGTCAGCAGGCAATTGAAAATGAAGACAACAGTGAGATACCAATACAAATTTACCACATTCCCTAGATCCAGAATGTTGATAATGCCTAGTGCTGGCAAGAATTAAAAGCAAGCAGAATTTGCATTCATTGATATTTGGAATGTAAAATGATATGGCCACTTCCAAAGATAGTTTAGAAATTTCTAACAGAATGAGTATATTTTTTACCATATGATTCGGCAGTTTAATTCCATGGTTGTTAACAAAGGAGTTGAGAAACTTATATGAAACCTTGCACAGGTAAATGCCTAGTTTAGCATATTTATTCATAACTTCTAAAACTTGGAAACAACCAAGATGCTCATCAGTAGGTGAGTAGATACATAAATGGTTCTACAACCGCATAATAGAATATGATTTAGCACCAAAAGGAAATGAGCTATCAAGACAAAAAGATAAATGGAGAAGTCCTAAATTCATGTTACTAAGTAAAAATGACAATATAAAAAGGCTACATATTGGTATCAAATATGGTGTTGCACACTTGCAATCCCAGCTCTTGGGAGGCTGAAGCAGGAGGATCATGAGTTTGAGGCCAGAGTGGGCTATGCATAGTAAGTTCCAGGCCAGCCTAGGCTCAGGTTTGGGGACATCCAGGCCCCAGGGGCGAATCTACTACTATTGTTTTGCTAAGTGAATGTAGTGTCAAACTACCCTAAAACATTATGGGGGTAACCAAGCACTTTCTGATTGGATTTAAAGCCCATTCCATGGGAGGAAACACACGCTTGGTTCTGTAAATCTGGCCAAGAACCCGTGGTTGGGGACCTCACAGGCTCTGGGGATGAATCTATTACTACTATTTTGCTAAATGGATATACAATCAAACTTCTCTCTAAATTTGTATTCCTGTGTCCACAGATTACTACAGTTCTTTTGAAACTCCTATCTCAAAAACAAAAACAAAAATAAACAACTCAAATTAAATAAAATGATTTAAATTTTTGAAATTACAGAAAAGGTGGGACTATGAAAACATATGAAAATGGAGACAGTGAAATGATGAGTGGTTGTTGGGGGTTCACATGGAGGAAAGATGAAAAAGCAGAGCACAGAGGATTTTAAAAGATAGTGGAACTATGATATATAATATTGTAATGATCAATTCATGTCATTATAAACTTTCATGATAACACAGAATGTACCAAGACTGAACTCTAATGTAAACTATGAACTTGAGTTAACATTGATGTGTCCATGCAGGTTTATTAGTTGTAACAGATGGACCACTCTGGTGGGAGACAGTGATAATAGAGAAGGTTATGACTGCATGGAGGAACAGGAATCTGTGGGAACTCTGCACCTTCCTTTTATGTTTGCTGTGTAATAATAGTCATTTTCAAAAGATAATCAATGCCTTGGATAAATGGCTGTGATATAAAACTAATTTTTAAAGCTGTAGGTATGCAGTAAAACAGACATAGGACTATCTTATTTTTTTTTAATTACTGAAACTCTGGCTTGGCTATTCCATTAATTCCATTCTATTCTTTCTACCTCTTTTTGGATTATGATCTCACATAGAACTGCTCTAATATCTGGGGGCCTAAGTGACTTTGAGTCTTTGCCTCACCAGTATAAACCTTGTACTTCCGCCGGGGAAGAAGGTGTTTGGAGGAGAGAAAGGTGAGGAGAAGAAAATGAAAGGAAGTGGAGGAGTGGGGAGGAGGAACAGCAACAGCATGAGCTTTGTGTAAAACTGGTTGTCTAACAACAGTAATACAGGAGTACTTTGGTTCCTCCATGTAGTTGAAATATTTGTGGTTATGGAGAAGGTTGTGGTTTAGAGGAATTATTCATGTTTGAGGTAACAGTTATGATTTTGTAATTGGTTCACAAAAGTTTGTGATATCTGAGGTCTCAAAAGGTCATCCTAATTTGTATATAAATATAGCTATGCCTGCTACATTTGGAAAGATGAGAAGATATTGCCTGTTATCAAAGAGAAAATCTTAATGTATGCCAGACTTTCTGGTCTGGGGTTTTATGAGAGTATTAAGTCATAAGGTATCCATGAGGACCAATTTCATACATCAACTTGTGAGTTTATATATGCAAATCCGTTCTGTGTCCAGATAATACTGTTTCCTTATAGTTCTCCCTTGTCTCTGGCTCTTACAATCTTTCTGTTACCCTTTTCTGCTATGATCTCTGACCTTTTGGAGGAGGGGATATGATATAGATGTTTTATTTAAGACTGGACATTCTTCAGTTTCTTGTTCTCTACACCTTGATCAGTGTCGGTTCTGTGTTAATCATCACTTACTACAAAAGAAGCTTCTCTGATGAGGTTTGAGGGATACACTAATCTATTGGTACAATTATAAGTCATTAAGAGTCAGTTTAGTACTGTGTCCATTTAGCAAGAGTATATAGGCAGCACAAATTTGACTTGATGGGTTATTTTTTAAAAAGCAAAAGAAAGGACATGATGTTGGGGGTCAGGATGGATGTGGGAGGAGTAAGGAGGAGGAGGAATAGAGGGTTACTGGCCCCAAGTATAGTGCCAGACATTGATTATGCCTTGTGGGGGGCTTAAATCCAATTATAAAGTGGTTGATTACTCCTATAACCTTCATGCCACTCTTGAACCAGTGGGCATATATTGCTAGCCCAGTTGTTATTGTAGTTCACAGCTAGGTAAGACTATTTACTCCTTTTCTCCTCCAGTAGAATGGAGAGCACCTTCAAGCACTATGAAAGATAACCAGTAGGGATGAAGCCTCTAGGTCAGTACCAGCTTCAATTCCCCATGTTCTATGACTCAAGTATATGGTGTCTTCAGCAATAAGGTCTTATTATCCAGTTCTGGAGGGTAATAAAGAGCAATGGCAGTAGCTTGTAATGCTTGGGGGTGGGTCTATTGAACTTTACTGAAAAATCTCTTCAAAAGAGCTAACCTATTCCTGGCACTGGGCTTTTTTACTGGACAGACTATAATGTCTATGAGGGACATTGTTCCTCCTAACCCCCCATTATAAAGTAACTCCACTGAAACTCTTTTCATATGTGTATATATGGTATTGTGCCATCAGCTTCGCATGGTTATCAGGCTTTTGGCTCACGTTGAATTGTTACTGCATTTTCTGGTTCTTCAGGTATAAATGGCATATAGCTTGGTCTATGTGAGCCAATTTTCATAGTAAATGTTATTGTATATGTTATAGTTCTGTTTCTTTAGAGAAATCTGATTAATACAGCATTTCTTGTATCTGTTAAATGAAATCCATAGAAGACTATTGTTTTGACTGAGCTCCCACACTAGGTCCAACAAATCAGATCAAGATGGAGTCACTCTACATATGGAGTCACCTAATCAATATGAACTTTGTGCTAATGGCTGTTGAGACCTGATACCCCCCAACACACACACACACACACACACACACACACACACACACACACACACACACACTAAGATAAAGAGACTTTATAACTTGAGACTAACTAGCACCCTTTAATGTCTTGGGCAGAAATGGCTGAATGGAGAGTGCATACTGAAGAGAAACTTAAAACAGTGTGAGAAATGGAGACTGTAGGAGAGCTCATTATCTGCCAATACTAATCAGTGCTTCCTTACAATGTCTCATGATGAAGCTGCCCAAAGGACTTGATGTAGAGTCCTAAAGAAAAGGGGCTTGTAAATAAATGAGAGGGTTAGCTAAGATGGTGTACCTCCACCTCTAGGGCAGTGGTTCTCAACCTTCCTAATGCAGTTATCCTTTAATATTGTAGTGACCCCCTCAACCATAAAACTATTTTTGTTGCTACTTCATAACTATAATTTTGCTACTGTTATGGATTGTAATGTAAATATCTGATATGTGATCCCCAAAGGGATTGCGACCAACAGGTAGAAAACAACTGCTCTAGGACTTTGGTAGGATCCCAGAGGTGGGAGTTCTGGGTTCTATCTTGTGTTTCTGAACAAAGGCACCCTGGGCAGAGATGGTCCTTCACTGTACCTTTCAGATGAAAATTAAGCAAAAGCAAACTTAAGAAGGCTATTATTTGGGGGTAGGAAGAGCTACTAGTATTTGGGTTGGTAAGTGTCAGGACAAAATCTGTGAGTGAGTCGTGCCAGGTGATGAGAAAAAGAAAGTGCACAGGCTCGAACAAGGTACTCAAAGATCTTCAAGACATCAGAAAGGAAAATAAGTCATGAGATTCAAGCAGGTTTTTAGTTTTCAGTGTGAGATTTATTTAACACTATGGTAGATCTGTTTTTTATTTGACCAACACAGATAATTCAAGTGGAACAGACATTCAAATCCAGATGACCTTCCTAATTTTTCTTTTCTAGGCATCTAGGACCCATTTCACTTGGATGTGAAGAATGATACCTGCTTTGCCCTTTTCTTTTCTCTTAGAAGTGCTTAACCTGGACCAAAAGTATTTGTGCCTTTAGGATGTAAGATTCTTCTATGTGTATGGCAGTTGAGTGAGAATGTTGCTGAAATCCAGCAGGCCAGCTCTAGGAGAGTGAGTAAGAGAAGTGTGGACCTACCTGAACTGAACTTCAGTGGCCATCACCATGAGCCCAAATCATGGAAACCCTCCCTCTTTCTCTGTCTCCAGCTATCACCAAGTAGTCAGTGTCCCATTATTTTTTTGAAAACATTGTACCACCATCCATCTTTTCCTCATGGAGTGACATGGTCTTTTTTATTTATTTTTGTTAAATTGTTTAATATTTTAAATTCTTTGAGAATTTCATACATTCATATAATATTTTTTGATTATATTGACACATTCCCCCAACTTCTCCTGAATCTACCACTCTTCCCAACTTCATGTCTCCTTTTTTTTATGCCTCACCAAGTCCAACTTTTGCTGCTGCCTATATGTGCATGGGTGTGGAGCTATCCATTAGAACATGATCAACCTATCAGAGGCCATACCCCTAAAGAAAAATGATTTTTTCCTCCACTAGCAGTCATCAACTATCAATAATAGCTCATGAGCTCCTCCAATCTCCGTGCTGGAATGCTGGCACTATCCTTTTCATTGAGCCCTGATTTGCTTTCCTACATGGACAATCAGTCTCTTGCTCATGAGACAAAATTATTTTTACTTTATTGGCCTTTGGGTACGCTTCCTCCCATCCCTAAAGAGTTTGTATTTCTTTGATTTTTGACATAATTCATTCATTCATTTTACATCTTACACATCAAGCATTCCTGACTCCAAAACGATTTCCTGGGTTTAGTGCCTCAGAACCAGAATAATTGACTTGGCAACATGGAAAGTCAAAAGGAAAGTGTGATGAGGCTCCTCTTCATTTGATACTAGAAATGTCTTCCATAAATCTAGTTTATTAAAACAATGAGTCTCATACTATTTATGCAATTTCCAAATGAGATTGTCATAAAATTGTTATGAAATATTAAAGTCTATTCTGTGTGGATGATAATGATGCAAATATTGATGTGAGCCCACTAAGATATATGAGGCACATGTTCATCAAAATGGATAAATGGTGAATATGTAAATATCTCTTCATACCATACATAAACAGATTACATGCTTTCATTTGTTCTAAGTCTTTTTTAATGAGGAGAGCCATCCTTTGTATTTAGGAGTGTGATATTCATCTCTTCACATTTGGTTTAGGATGAAGAGTCTGTATAATATGCATTCCTAGATTCACCCCTTCTTTTAGGGTTTCTATTGCTATGACAAAACACCATGACCAAGAGGAAGCTGAGGAGGAAAGGCTTTCTTTGGCTTATACTTCCACATCATATTACATCACTGAAGGAAGTCAGGACAGGAACTCAAACAGGGCAGGAACCTTGGAGGCAGGAGCTGATTCTGGGGCCATGCAGGGTGCTGCTTACTGGCTTGCTTCCCCTGGCTTGCTCAGCCTGCTTCTTATAGAATCCCTGACTGCCAGCCCAGGGATGGCACCACCCACAATGGGCTGGGCCCTTCCCATCAATCACTAAGTAAGAAAATGTCCTACAGCTGGGTCTTATGGAAGCATTTTCTCAATTGCAGTTCCCTCCTTTCAGATAACTCTAACTTGTGTCAAATTGACATAAAACTAGCCAGTACACCCCTTAACATACACCTTCAATTCACCATGTGGTTTTTGGGAGGTTGTAAGCACTTTAAGACTGTTGTCTACCTGCAGGCTCACTGGGGACAGACCTTGAAGGTTATATCTTCATGTTGTTCTGGCCTGGGTTCTCTGTTTCATGAACTGCTGAGAGCAAGTTGCACTGCAAATCCCTGACCCCAAACAATGGACTGAGATGCTTCAGGTGCTGTGCCTGCCCTTCACTCTAAAGTGTGCCCTGTCACTGTAAACTGTGAGCCAAAATAAGTCCTTCCTCTCCTAAGTTCCTTCTGCCAGGCCTTTTGTCCCAGCAAGAGAGATAAGTAATGTCCTAGTTTACTTTCCCCTTAAAGGTAAGATTGGTAGTGATTTCTGCTGCCTTTCAATAGAGAAGTAATCAAATGTTTTATTATAATAGGAGAAAAGGGAGAAAATATATATGGATGCAGTTTGTAAAGCTCCAAGTGGCATTTTTAAAGCATTGATCATGTTTTCTCTTTTCTTTAGTAACCTCTGCATCATTAATATAAAATGATTATGAGAGGATTACTTGGTAATTTGAAGACACTTCCAGTGAACTTGAGTTCTTGTCCCTTCTTTGTTCAGGCTGAGTTGCTGTAAGCTATTTCCATTGCAGCTTATGCCTTGGCCTTCACTCTAGAGATCTTGCTCTGATGAAAGCCAAACTTGCTATGAGGCAACCTCATTGGTGGGCCTTTGGGAGAGGAGAGTAACTCATTAAATCCCATTGTCTCTTCTCTTCTTCTGTTTTATAGTCATATAGAAATAAGTACTCAGTCAGCATACTAATTGTGCTGGTTAATTTTTGTCAACTGGACACAGACTAGAATCACCTGGGAAGAGGGAACCTCAACTGAGGAACTGCGTCTGTCAGATTGACCTGTGAGCAAGCCTATGAGGCATTTCCTTGGTTACTGATTAATGTGGGAGGGCCTAGCCCACTGTGAGCAGTGCCACTTCTGGGCAACAGTCCTGGATTGTATAAGAAAAGAAGCTGATTAAGTCACGAGGAACAAGCCAGTAAGCAGTTTCTGCAATGTCTATGCTTCACTTCCTGCCTTGAATTCCTGACTTGGCTTCCCTCAATAATAGGTTGTAACCTGTAAGCCAAACAAGTCCTTTCTTTCCTCAAGTTGCTTTTGGTCAGCGTTTTATCATAGCAACAGAGAAGCAAATCAGGACACTAATGAAGCACAGGATATTTGGGGAGATGTTAGGAAGGATTAGTAGCTGGTTAGGTCTAGAATGGCCACATTAAGAACCTTGATTAAAAAAACAAACAAACAAAAAAAAAACCTTGATATAGAAGTATATGTTGCCTACTCCTCAGACAGTTACCAACTGTCATGTTTTAAAACATTCACAGAGAGACTGGAAAGACAGGCATTAAGAGCACTTACTACTCTTCCAGAAGACCCATGTTTGGCAGCTTACAACGAATTGCCTATTTTTCTAACTCCATGGATATCTGACCCCTCTGATCTCTGTAGACATGGGCACTCACAGACACACACTCACATGCACACACATATAATTTAACACATAAAATAAATCTAAAACATTCACAGAAATTCTTGGACACTACATACACTGAAATGGAGTCTATTTTATAGCCTCTGATGACTTGCTTCTGAAGAACAGAATGTGGAAGTGACATTGAGTAGCTGCTAACACTGGGTTGTAAAAGGCAATGCAGCTTCTTCCAGGTTCTTTCTCTTGTGGCATGCCAGTCTTGGGATCCTGCAATTTCATGGAAGAAGTCTGATTGCCTGAAGGCTGCCATGATAGAGAGGTCACACAGAGCTGGAAAGACTTACTCAAGGAGCTCTTGCTGTCTGCCCAAACTGTGTGAGTCTTCATAGCTGTGTTAGTTATTTTTCTATTGCTCTGTTAAAAAAACCATGACTAAATGCAACTTAATGAAGAAAGAGTTTATTTTGGCTTACAGTTCTAGAGGGATAAGAGTCCATGATGGTAGAGTATGGCAACAAATAGCAGACTTAATGGCAAGAGTAGGAAGGTGAGGGCTCATATCTTGAACTGTGAACATGAAGTAGAGCAAATTGCAAGGAGGGCAATGCCTCAAGCTCTTAAAGCCTTTCTCCAGTGACACAGTTCCTCAGGAAATAAATTCCAACTCCCCAAACAGTGCCACCACCTGGAGACCAACTATTCAAATCTCAAGATTATGGGGTACACTGTTCATTCAAACCACCACACTAACATCAGCTTCCAGGATTATGAGTTCATTTTCTCTTTCTATAGAAGGAATCTGCTAGACCAGTGTGAGTTTTTCTGCTGTATCCTACCCAACACATTTATTTGTTGATTAAAAGGGAGATCCAGAAGGCCCCTTTTGCTGTTTGGTTTGAGTTTTGGTTTTTGAGACAGTGTCTAGTTATATGACACAATTGGGCCTAAAACTTGTAATCATCTCGTGTCAGCCTCCCTGTAGGATTAGGCATCTGCAAGCACATCTGGTGGGAGTCTAGGCCTTTTTGACTTATTGAAAGTGGCCTAAAAGAGTTGGCTGGGTGAGAACTTACAAACAAATGGATGCTTAAAATCTTATAAAAGGGCAATGTGATAAGAATAAGTAAAACAATGCATCTGTTGTTACAAAATTATATTTTAGGTAACTCAAACATCTAAAAATATATTTGAACAAAGACAGGTAAACATTGAAAAGAAAATGTTATGTTAGTTTTCTGGTACTATAACAAGACAGCCAGGAAAATTAATCTATAAAGTGTAAGTTTCATTTTAGTTCATTGTTTTGAAGACTTCAGTTCAATATCAGATAGAGCTATTTTCTGGTGTGGGTAATGGATACAAAAGAGAGGAAGGGGCTGAGGGGTCTCACAATCCCCTCAAGAGTACATCTCCAGTGACTTAAGTACCTCCTTACTAGACCCTACATCTGAATGGTTCCATTATCTCCCAATAGTGCCACCCTGGGGACTAAGACTTTTAACATGTGGGCCCTTGGGTGCTGTTCAACATCCGAATTTTAGCAGTACTGGAAATACCTGGATAAATATGACATGGACAATTTCCTCAGTTTTCACTAAGGGACTTTCTTCACAGTACTAAATTCTAGTTTCTGAATTTGCAAATAATTTTCAAAATATTGTAGCATTTTTAGTCATCTGATTTCCTATTCTATGGGAGATTAAATCATTGAATAAGCAAAGTAGGGGATATTTGTTTGGAATAGTTTCTAGAGATCAATGTAGTGGCAGCAGTGGGAAACAATGTCTGAAAACATGTCTTAGCTTTAACTAACAACTTGACATACCCTAGAGTCACCTGTAAACGAAAGGTTTTTCATGTCCTGCCCCATTCCTCAGCCATTTCCAAATGATCATTCAGAGGCTTAATATTATAAATGTTTGACTGATGGATCAGGCTTATTACTAGATAGCTCTTACATTTAAATCAACCCATTTCTATTAATCTAAATATTTCCACATGGCTATGGTGTTACCGGTCTGCTGCCATATTGTTCCTTGGGCAGCTGGATGGCATCTCTCAGACTCTGCGCTTCTTCTCCTGTATCTCTGCTTGGATTTCCTGCCTGGCTGTATCCTGCCTTGCCATAAACCAGGATCAGATTGGCCTGTGTGAACATACCTATGAGAAATTGTCTTGTGAATTGATATAGGAAGGCCCAGTCCACTGTGGGTAGTTTCATCACTAAGTAGTTGGTCAGAAGAAGGCTATCTAAGTATAAGCCTGTTAGCCAGCCAGAAAGCAGTATTCTTCCATGGTTTTCTGCTTCAAGTTCCTTCCCTTATTTCCTTTAATAATGAACTATATAACCTGTGAACTGAAATAATCTCTTTCCTCCTCTAAGTTTCTTTTGATCAGAGGGTTTTATCACAGCAACAGAGATGAAGCTAGAACAAAGTATAAGTCTAAAACCCAGACATGGCATTGGAAATTAAGACATGTACAGGCTGATGGCTCTCTTGCTGTAGTGGCAAATAGCTCTACAGACCTCAGTAGTCTCATTGGGCAAGTCAGTGGTTCCTCAACCCCCCAATCTGTGGGGATATACTTTAAGACAGCCACAGGATGCCTATAAGCATGGCAATATTAGACCCTATATACATTCTATTTTCTCTGCAGCATTGACACATAATACAAGAATTGATCTTGTCTTCTCATGTGTTTTTTTTCTTTTGTAAGATTAAAAAATTATTGGGATAATTTAAGTTAGAAAAGCTGGCTAGGACTGGGTAGTGGTGGCACACACCTTTAATCCCAGCTGTAGCATGAATCTTAAAAGTTCTTATTAATAAAATCAAACCTGAGGCCAGTTATTGGGGTGAACACTGGAAGGTCAGAGAGACAGAATAAGCCACAGCTACCTCACCTCGCTGGATCCTCAGCTGGTCTTGCTTCCTCAGACTGGAGGCTGTGGTGGTATTGTGTTCCAAAATATTGTGTATGCTAATAAACTTATCTGGGGTCAGAGAACAGGACAGCCACAATATTAAACATAGAGGTTAGGCAGTGGTAGCATACGCCTTTAATCCTAGCATTCCAGAGACAGAAATCCCTCTGGATCTCTATGAGTTCAAGGCCACATTGGAAACGGCCAGGCACGGTGATACACACCTTTAATCCCAGAAAGCCACACCTTTAATCCCAGGGAGTGGTGGTAGAAAGCAGAAAGGTATATAAGGCGTGAGGACCAGAAACTAGAGGCCTTTGGCCTGGAGAAGCCTTTGGCCTGGAGAAGCATTGTGGCTGGTTAAGCTTTCAGGCTTCTAGCAGCAGTTCAGCTGAGACCCATTCTGGATGAGGGCTCGGGGCATCCAGTCTGAGGAAACAAGATCAGCTGAGAAGTTGGCCAGGTGAGGTTAGTTGTGGTTTGTTCTGTCTCTCTGACCATCCAGCATTTCACCCCAATACCTGGCCTCAGGTTTGATTTTATTAATAAGAACTTTTAAGAATCATGCAACAGGAGGCCTCTGAGTCCTCATCCAGAATGGGTCTCAGCTGAACTGTGCTGCTAGAAGCCTGAAAGCTTAACCAGGCCAAATGCTTCTCCAGGCCAAATGCCTCGAGTTTCTGGTCCTCACACCTTATATACCTTTCTGCTTTCTACCACCACTCCCTGGGATTAAAGGCTCGCTTTCTGGGATTAAAGGCATGTGTCACCATGCCTGGCCATTTCCAATGTGGCCTTGAACTCACAGAGATCCAGAGGGATTTCTGTCTCTGGAATGCTAGGATTAAAGGCGTGTGCTACCACTGCCTAACCTCTGTTTAATATTGTGGCTGTTCTGTCTCTGACCCCAGATAAGTTTATTAAGGTACACAATATTTTGGGGAACACAATACCACCACACCCAGCACTTGGAAGGCAGAGCTAGGCGGATCTCGGTGAGTTCAAGGCCAGCCTGGTCTACAAAATGAGATCCAAGACAGCCACCAAAATGACACAGAGAAATCCTGTCTTGAAAAAACCAAAAAAATAAAAAATAAAAACAGAAAGAAAGAAAGAAAGAAAAGCTGGCTAGAAATAAGCCAAGCTAAGGCCAAGCATTCATAAGTAAGAATAAGACTCTGTGTTGATTTGAGAACTGGGTGGTGGGCCCCCAAAGACCAAAGAGTATAAAAAAAAAGCAGGGCAGTGGTGGTGCATGCCTGTAATCCCAGCACTCAGGAGGCAGAGCCAGGTGGATCTCTGTGAGTTTGAGGCCAGCCTGGTCTATAGAGCTAGTCCAGGATGGGCTCCAAAGCTACAGAGAAACCCTGTCTCAAAAAAACCAAAAAAATTATGTATATGAGTGTTTCATATATATGTATGTATGTATGCCACATGTGTACCCGGTGCCTTCAGAGGCTAGGAGAGCGTATCAGATTCCTTGGAACTAGAGTTACAGATGGCTGTATGCCACATATGGGCCCTAGAACAGAACATGGGTCCTTTGCAAGAGCAGCAAGTGCTATTAACCACTGGGCTATCTTTCTAACCCTGTTTGCTGATGTTTTATATTCTAGACCCTCCTGTTTTATGCTTTGGGGCCATTATTAAGGAAAAGAAAAGCTATTTTAGTGCAAGCAAACACTGTGGTACCATGAGGTAGGTAGTAAGTGGCTAGCAGCCAGGTGGTGCATACAGTGTGGCTACACTAGAAAAAGATGGCTCCTGTTTTGAATGGGATAGAGCAGGATGTCACAAAATTTCCTTATGGTATTCTCTAGTTTCCTTAAATTTGTAAGGAAAGGGTTTATTTGGCATGCACTTCCAGGTCACAGTACATTATTGAAGGAAATCAGGGCAGAAACAAATACAGGAACTTGAAAGAGAAACCACAGAGGAATTCAGCTTTCTGGATCACTCAGGGACTCATTCTTAGCTAGCTTCCTAGTACATCCCAAGATCACCCACCTAGCCAGGTGCTCAATTAACTATCAAGACAACCCTTACAGCCATGCCCACAGGAAATTTTTCAGTTGAGACTTCCTTCTCAGGTCAATCCAGAGTTTGTCAAGTTGATAGTTAAAATAATCTAAGACATGGTTCTCAGAATCACATGCAACTTAAAACTCACCAGTTACTTTTTATATGAACTTGTCATGTAATATTTTGGGGCAAAGATTGAATATAAGTAGCAGAAATGTCAAAAACCAAAAACACAGATAAGGAAGGAGTATTATTCAGGATATTTCTTATAGAATCAGAAAAAAATTGTTTCAGCTGTATTTCTCGAGAGACAGCACAGAAAATGGTCTACAGAGAGCATGGTTTGACACATATGCTAGTTATTTTTCTCATTGCTGTGACCAATATTTGCAAGGAAGCATTTGAAGGGTGGAAGGGATTATTCTGACTCCTGGCTTGTGGGTACAGTGCACTGTGACAGTGAAGGCATGGTGGAGTTCATGACAGTGAGAA
The DNA here is from genome assembly GCA_902168325.1 of Peromyscus nudipes. Taxonomy (NCBI): domain Eukaryota; kingdom Metazoa; phylum Chordata; class Mammalia; order Rodentia; family Cricetidae; genus Peromyscus; species Peromyscus nudipes. Next base: position 28,438 of record CABHPH010140554.1, read on the forward strand.
TGTTTGTCTGGGATTCCACACATCTAAGCAGACCAGGAAGCAGAGAGAGGAGAATCTCAGTGCTCTGTTCCCTTCCTCCCCCTTTCTCTTTTTCATTCAGCCCAGGAGATAGTATCATTTACATTCAGGGCAAGTCTTCCTTCACAGACATTCTCAGAGTTATATCTCCTAGGTGATTCCAAATCTAATCAAGTTGACAATAAAGATTATCCATCACAGCATTTAAATAGCTAAATTCAATTATCTACAAAATATCATGTGGAAATATGTAGACGAAATTCTAAACAGTATTATTAAGTAAAAAACACAGAGTCAAATACAGAGGTAATAGCCAAAGAGATCAGAGCAATAGCCACAACTAGCTTTAGCTTACCATCCACAGTAGCTTTCCCAGAGAGAGCTTCTTCCTGTCTGACTTGTGTTTTTATTGCCTTTCTGTTCTGCCTTTTCATTGGCTCTATGCCCAGCTACATGACTTCCTCATCACTGCCTGTCTATACAGACCTCCTGGTCTCTATGGTTGGTACTGGGATTAAAGGCTCCTGTCACCATGCTTGACTGTGTCCTTGACCACACAGAGACTCTGCCTGCCATGTGATTGGATTAAGAGTGTGTGCTACCACTGCTTGACTTCTGCTTTTCGCTCACTATGTGACCTCTGATCTCCAGGCAAACTTTATTTATTAACATACAAATAAAATCACATTTCATTGCAAATAAAGTATCACCACATTTCTCCCTTTTATTCTAATAAAAAGAAAAAAGAAAAAAGCTATAACTAATATAAGAAAAACTATATACAATAAGTACAATAACTATATACAATATATACAAGCAATAAATACCTCAACAGTGTCTAGTCCATTTGCATTTGACAGACTCAGAAAATATTCCATTAGAAATATTTTCTCATAAATCAGTGAAAGTGAAAGTTGCTGTTCATGACTTTTCATGTGAAATGACTGCACAATTGTTGATCAGTATGTGGGCTCAAAGTGCATATTTCTGCTTTTAATGAGACTATAGGGTTATCTACTTATTTCTTTTGTCCAGCATGTCCTCTTTTCTTCTGGATATAATATTACTTTCTTTTATTACATGCCCCTTTGACCATAAGGTTTGGAGTGAATTGTCATCCTTCTACAGTTGTTATCTCTTTGGCCATACTGATGAACCAGAGGTAGCATCTGACCACATTGGCTCTAACTTTGGCCACAGTAGTAGAACTTACCTGGGATGAGCTTGTGACCTAAGACTGTTATATGTCTTCCAGGATAATTAAAATCAGAATGAAGGAAAGAAGGCAATTTCTGATTGGGTAGTAAAACTAAGTGGGTGTGATGCCTATAGCTACAAGGGCTGCAAAGCTCTCTTAGCTTCCAGGGAAAAACTGGTTTGAGTCTTATAATCTTTCCACCAGGAAGTCTGCTATGAAACAGTCTCTCCTAGAAATGGCTTCATAAACAAGACAGGAACAATGGCAGACATGCTAACACAGAAGGGGGAAAATCACCTACCCCTAGACAAAGAACTTTAGGCAACTAATGCCTGCTGGGAGAGGAAGAATTAGATTCTCCTAAAGATAAGCCTCCTTATTGGTTATCCAACACAAAGTGGTCAGTCATGAAACCATATACATGCAAACAACAAAAATGGACTTAGCAGGTTCATTCATGTATTTGTGCAGGTTCATTCAAGTATTTGTGCATACAATATATGTACATATGATATATGTAACAACAATAATAATAAAAGAAAAAGGGGCTATCAATTTGAAAGCAGGGGCATGGAAGGGGCTAGAAGGAAGAAAGGAAAGAGGAAAAACAATATAATTCTACTTGAATTAAAATGTATTTTTAAAGCTGTTCTGGGAACATGCCATAGATGCAGAGAAACACAGAAGACAGATGCAGTTAGTCTATAGTTTTTGAGAAATGTCACTATGATCTTAGAGGTCCCTGTAGCTATCCTGATTTTTTGCCTCAGTAATCCCTTATTTTTAAAAATATTTTTGCCCCAAAATGTTACATAATAAGTTCATATAAAAATCTCTTAATTCTGAGTACTCCTCACACTGTCCTTTCAAGGAATGCTCCATTTGGCTTTCCATCACCTTGATCTAAACGATTCCTGTGGAATATAGAGAACTAGGAAACTCTGTGAGGCTCCCTGAGCTCGTCACTGTAATACTCAGGGTCTTATACAGATAGCAAGAGAAGAAAGCAGAAGCAGTCTTGTTTGTGCAGTTAATGAGGAGTTGGTATCTCTCAAGCCACATGACAGAAAGTAAACGCTGCTGCCTATCAGAGGAGGAATAGCCCTTGAAGGCTGGAGCAGTCTGTCTTATCAGATTTCCCTTTTCTGTGTAATTCAAGCCAAATTCTCAGCCTTACTCCCCATCCCTACCCTAAAGCCTGAAAGTATACTGATCAATACTCATTTCAACTCAAGGAGAGCATGGAGGGCAGTGGTGTGTTCATTCTTTCAGCTATTACCTTCTGAGTTATTGAGGCATTTTAAGTCTCTCTTACATATTTACTTAATAGTTATTTTAATTGTGTATGTGCATACTTACGTGATGTGTGTGCATTTCTAAGTGTTCGTGTGTGTGTGTGTGTGTGTGTGTGTGTGTGTGTGTGTGAGCATACAGTGTAAATCTCATCAGTTGACACTGGTATCTTCCTGGATTGTTCCCTACTTTATATATTAAGGCAGAGTTTCTCATTTGAGTCCAAAGCTCATCAATTTGGCTAATCCAGCTAACCAGCTTGTTCTGCTTCCCATGGACTGGTACTACAGGTGGGCCACCAAGCCCATCTTCCATTTTACATGGTGCTGAGGATCTGAACTTCAGTCCTCATGCTTGTGTGAGGCAAGTGCACTACCCACTGAGCAATCTTCTCAAATTCTAAAATCTTTCCTTTTATCTACCATTGTTACTTCCTTTTGACCAGAAGAGGGGGAAAGGGCCATTGCTTATATGGTAGCACATTCACAAATGATATAGAGAATGAGCTCTGACAATTATAGAGTAGCAATGTGGTTTGAATAAGAATGACCCCCTAGGTTCATATATTTGAATGTTTGGTCCTCAGCTGGTGAACTGTTTAGGAAGGATTAGGAGGTGTGGCCTTAATGAGGAGGTACGTCCCTGGGGGTGGGTTTTGGGGTTTCAAAAGCCCATGCCCAATCCAATCTCTCTCTCTACCTGCTGCCTGCAAATCAGAATGTAAGCAGTAAGCTACTGCTCCAGTGTCATGCCTTCCTGCTTCTCTGCCACCACACTCCTCATTATGTGTTCATGGACTAATCCTCTGAAACTGTAAACAAGGCCCCAATGATATGCTTTCTTTTATAAGTTGCCTTGGTCATTGTGTTTCTTCACAGCAGTACAACAATAACTAAGACAGTCATATACTGTTTTAAGTTCTTGATGTAATTTACTTTATAGTCCTCCTAACTCATAGGTGGTAGTCGCTAATATTATTTCTATTTTAGAGATAAGTAAGTTAGGTTTAGAGAGTTTGAGGCACTTGAAATAGAACTGGAATGTTAGCACACCCCTACAATCTCAGCACTCAGGAGGCTAAGGTAGGAGGCTCATGAGCTTGAGATCAGCATGGGTTACATAGAAAGACTGTAATCCTCACAGAATATTTCCCTTAATTTAGGGCTCTAGGAGCACTTCTAGGATTTTACTGAACATGAGAGTCTTTGGAGATCCCAGAAGTTTTGGCCAGCTACTCTAAAGTGGGAATGGTTCTGAGGCCTCCAAACTTGCAGCTAGGGTCTGAAGTGAAGACAGTTTTATGAAACTGTTCCCATGGGCTAGCACAAGTGCAATCTCCTCTCACTTAGTGTCCAAAGTCTCATGCATTCTAGGCCATTTGATGAATTGTGTCCTTAACTTCAAATTTGGCTAACCCTGTTTAGGAACCACGGGCCAAGGCTATTGAATGGATAGGATGTTTTTCAATAACAAAGACAACAAATACCACAGCATCTGACATTTTGAAGCTTAGGTGACTGGTATCTCACAATAAGCCTATGAGTAAGTATTATTATTATCCTCTTTTTGTAGATAAGGAAAACCAGATATAGAGAAGTTAAATGATCTCCCAGATCTGCCTGAGTTGCAGACAGGATTTCTGGCTTCAGTGTCTACTGTTTGAGCTTTGCTGTCTCACTGCTTTTCGGTGTATCTGTCTATCTATCTATCAAATGTCTTTGTGCATATACTGCTGGATTTGCTTTACTAGTATTTATATATTTAGAATTGGTGTACCTGTGTTTGTAGCTGTGATTGGCTACACTTTTCTTGCCCTGTACTCTTCTTTCTCATTATTGATATCAGGATTAGCTTCATAAAATGTACTTGGTAGGTTTGTTTTTCTCAAGCTTATTAATAGTATTGTCTGATTGTATGTTCTTATTAAAATTCTGTGCTATTTATTTCCCATAGACATGTGAAAACCCTGTATTAGGACTGTATTTGGTATATATTTTTTTTGTTTTTTTTTTTTGAGACAGGGTTTCTCTGTGTAGCTTTGCACCTTTCCTGGAATTCACTTGGTAGTCTAGGCTGGCCTCGAACTCACAGAGATCCGCCTGGCTCTGCCTCCTGAGTGCTGGGATTAAAGGCGAGCGCCACCACCGCCCGGCGGTATATTTTTATATGATGTTAATATAAAGAAGAATATAAAGTAAACTTCAAAATTAAAGTGAAGCAAATGAGCCTAACTATCTACCAAATCAGTAATACTATACACAGAGAAATGAGTTCATTTTTAGTGATGGGTAATATTGTAGTGGGATATTTTATGAAGATATAAAACATTATGAAAATCAAATTTTTAAAAGTTTTATCACAGGAAGTGCTATTATTTTGAAAAAGTCTTTATGTATTACAGAGTAAAGCAAAACATGCAACTATGCTCATATTATTACAAATTAAGACCCCCCCACTAAGAAAATGGAGATAATGGAGATAAATGGGAGGAGACTGAGGCTAGATCTGTCTCCAAGCTCATTTCTGTAATTATTGGCACATTTTTGTTACCTCAAAGGATATTGGCCTGAGGGGCCTCAGATTTAAAAAAAAAATAGAGGAAATAGAGACACAAGTAGAAAAATCTAAGAAGTAACAGAACTCACAAACTTCAATTTGAATTGAAGTATAAACATGAAAAATATTAAAATATATAATTTTATTCATATGTATGTATTTTATTTTATATTTATTCTGGGGTTGTGGAGATGGCTCAGTCAGTAAAGTACTTGCCTTGTAAGCACAAATACCTCATTTTGAGCCGCAGAACCCAGGCTCCTGTGGTGGCATACGCTTATAATCCCAGTGCTAGGGAGGGAGGGACAGCTGGGGCTCACTGGCCAGCCAGCCTAGCCTAATCAGCAAGCTCCAGGTCTCGGTGGCAGACAACACTGTCTGAAAAAATTAGGTGGATGGCTCCTGAAGAATGACACTCAAGGTTGACCTCTGACCTCCACAGCCACAGCCACAGCCACACACACACACACACACACACACACACACACGCATCCTCCCCTGACATGATGTACTCTCCACTCAAATATATAATTTCTAGATATTTAATCCAGGAGATGACAAAAAATTTTCTGTAAATGCCTAGACAGTAAATAATTTAAGCTTTTCAGACCATACAGTACTGTTGCAATCATTCACCTCTACTGTAAAACAATGAATTTTTGTTTGTTTACTATGTTCCAATAAAGCTTGATTTACACTTGACCTTAGCCAAAAGACTGAGAAGCAATAAAGCTTAATTTACAAAATAAGCAGTGCGTGGTTTTGGCATAAGAGCCATGATTCACTGACCTCTATTTTTATTCTGTAAGTGTCTATAATCCATGACCTGGTCCCAAGATCAATTAGAACATCTTGGTTAATACTATTCCTTACCAAAAAGGACCAGATGTGATTCTAGATCTAGGACATGAAAATTCAAGTTGAATCTGATAGTCTTATGTTAGAAAGAAATATAAACAAAAAACAAAAAGAGACTCCCAGTATTAATGGAGTCATCTAAAAATGATAGTGGCATTACATTGAAAGAGCTCAATAACTATGATGGGGTAATTTGAGCATCAAATAATGATAATGTTGATCAATATAAATAATTTAAAAACACTGAATAGACAAAAATGTCATGAATTTATAATTACAATAAAAAGGAGAAAAAAAGAAAAAATTCACTTTTAAGGATGACATCTATATCAAAAATTTCCCTTAGCATTTATAATTAAGAGAAAAATTGTTTTCCTATACTCTAGTTGAAGGGAAGAATTTTGTCATGTAGCAATACAGCTAACAAATGTAGGAGTATAAAGCAAATAGAATATCAGTCTATGGGGGCTGGGGATACAGCTGGGTAGAATACCTGCTGAGTGTGCTTAAGGCCTTCCTTGAGTTTTATCCCCAGAAACACGCAGAAAGAAAGAGAAACAGAGAGAGAGGAGAAAGAGAGGAGGAGAGGAAGAGAGAGAGGAGAGAGAGAGAGAGAGAGAGAGAGAGAGAGAGAGAGAGAGAGAGAAGAAAAGAATATTTCTATATCAAACCCTAATGTGCTAGTTTATTTCAACATGATATAAGTTATAGTCATCTGAGGGAGGGAAACCTCAGTTAAGAAAATGCCTCCATAAGATAGGACTGTAGGCAAGCATGTAGGGCATTTTCTTAATTAATGGTTGATGTGGGGTGACCCAGCCCATTGTGGGCGGGGCCACCTCTGGACCGGTGGTCCTGGGTTCTATTAAGAAAACAAGTTAAGCAAGCCATAAGGAGCAAGCCAGTAAGCAGCACTCCTCTATGCCCTCTCCACCAGCTCCTACCTCCAGGTTTATGTTTGAGTTCCTGCCTTGGCTTCCCTAGTAGACTGTGTCCCAGGATATGTAAGCCAAATAAACACTTTCCTTCTCAACCTGCTTTGGACAATGATGTTTATCATAGTAATAGTAACTTTAATAAAGACACCAAGTGACACAATTGACTCAGGCAGGTATCATCAATGATTGGTAAACCATTAGGTGTCAAGCTTCCAAGGAACAGAAAGTTTTATGTTGTCAATTTGTCTTCCCATAAATAGTTTCCCCATTTTAAAGAAAAAAAAATCTTAGTTTTGCAAGAGGGAAATCAGCAGCCTAGGAGTGGACAATCTGACATTATATGGTATGATGTAAACAACATAATCTTTAAAAGGCTATTGCCTTTCAACCATTTATAGTTGTTTCCCAGTATCGGTGGGGGATTTACTCCTGAAAACCCAAATCCTTGGATGCTCAATTACCTCGTATTATTAGTTACTTTTCTGTTTCTGTGATAAAATACAATGACCAGAAGCTACTATCAGAAGGAAGGGTTTACTTGGGCTTATGGCTCCAGATTAACAGCTCACAAGGCAAGGAAGGCATGGCAGCAGGTGGCCAGAGCAGGAAGCAGAGAGATCACATTTTTAGTTAAAAACATGAATCATGGAACAAACTCAAAGTTACATGAGGCTGTAAACTCTCAAAGCCTGCTCCCAGTGACATGCTCCTTTAATAATATAATAATTTCTAATTATTATAATTGCAGGTTTTTGAGACAGATTCTCAAGTATCCATGGATGGCCTTGAACTTCTGATCCTCCTTCTTCTACCTCTTGAGTGCTGGGCTTATAGGCACGCACCACTATGTCTGGTTTATATGTCACTTGGCATTTAAACAAGAGCTTTAGAATGCTAAGCAAGCAATCTACCAACTACAATTTCACCTCATAATATGTAGCTTCTCCCAAATATTTTTGACTCATAGATAGATGCATCAAAAGTTGCAAAATCCAAGGATATGCAGAGATAACTATATGGAATATAACAGCTAAGAGAACAAGCTAAATGATATCACATGGAAACAGTCAAATCCATGAATACAGACTGACCTGACTTTCTCAAAGTCTGTGGAAGACAAAGTAGACAAAACAAAGTTAGGATGAAAGACAATATGACAAATACATTTCATAAAATTTAAATTATTTTTTTAAAAAAGAAGTTTAAAATATTGTGCAATTGAGGAATTTTGAATATGGATAATATATTTGCTTTTATAAGGAAATTATAAGTAGGTTTCTTAGATGCAATAATAGCACTATGATTGCATATGAAAAATGTCCTAATTCTTGAGAGATGCATATCAAACTATTCAGGATTTATCATAATAAATATCAAATTCATTTTCAAATGCTTCAGCATCCATATGTGTATATAAAAGGAATGCAGCAAAATTTAAACAGTTCTTGAATCTAGTTGGTAATCTTTGTGAATTTATACTCCTCTTTCTACTTTTACATGTTTGCAAATTTCAAAGTAAAAGTAAGAAAAAAAAGAATTTTCTATATAGAAACAGATATTTTACTCATATGTTCAGTTAGGTCAATCCTTCAGCAACCAAACTGACTTTTATTTGGGTACCTGTGGTAGGTAGATAGAATTCTAAAAATGGCTCCCTGAAGTGTTTATACCCTTGTACCAGATCCTGTGACTGTGATATCTCTCCCCTAAATTATGTTATATTAAGCTTAAGATAGGGAGACTATTTTAGTGAGCCCAATCTAATCATGAGAGTCTTTTTTAAAAATGGAATTTTATGGTTTATGGTTTGTGGCAAAAGAAGAAGTCATAAAGACTTGAAGAACAAGGATTGCTGCATTGCTGCTGGATTTGAAGATGAGGAAAAGGGGATGTGAATAATCTATAAGAAAAGAAGTTAGACTTGACTCCAGAAAGACAAACACTGTATGATCTCTCTCATACACAGATTCTAATCTCAAATATTTAGATTTATGTATTTAATTTCAAGTGCCTGTAGAGGCCAGGAACCTAGAAAGCGGCCACAGCAATGGAAAGAAGCCTTAATGGTGAGCACACCCAAACCAGGGGGCAGCAGCAGCTGTGGTGGGGTGGGTATGTGCAGGGGTGGGAAGGTGGTGTACAAACACATGTAATTTGAGAGATACTCGAAGTAAAAAGGTTTAAGCAGGGTTAGGAGAGGGGAAAAGGTGAGAGAGAAGGGTTAACCAAAACTAAGAAATATAAATTGACATGGAAACCTACTATTTTGTAAGTTAATAGTAAAAATTAGTTTAAATGGAAGTATCCAGAGCAATAGGCTATTAAATAAAACTTTCAGTGGCATGTATATGATACCTTCCTAGTATTAGTTATTAGTCTGAAGGGTCTCTGGAACACCCAGAACAATACAGGCTAGTGCTGTTGATCTCGGTTGCCCATTAGAACTAGACGATAAGACCCTGTTGTTGACGACACGACATACTTTGGCTTCAGAGCATCAACAAATCAAGCTGGAATTGAGCTAGAAGCTTCTTTTGTACTGCCTAGTTTTCACAGTGCCAGAAGGTGATAGACAGGTTTCTGGGAAGAAAAAGTAAATAATCCTTACCCAGTGTGAATCTTCCAAGCTACAGTACTGACCTGCCATGAAAGATGTGCCTGCTGGATAATAGTGACATTACTTTTATGAGAATAACCAAATGCTTTCTGATTGGATTCCAGGCCCACTCCACAGTAATAAGTTCATTCCTGGTATCATAAACCTTGTCAAAAGCCCATAGGCCTTAGAGGGGGATTTACTGTTCTTGCTAAATGGATGTGTTATGAAACTGCCCTCTAAATATTTATATTTATACCCATATATTAGTGCTGCTCTCAGCCTTCATTAGAGAAGTTTCTATTTACAGTGGGCAGCCATTATTGCAGAGACTCACATATAGTCAAAGGGTTGAAAGTAAGTGACTGTTGAGTACTCAGCTCTGAATGGTATATCTATATTGCCTGGTCCAAGGCTCAGGGAATGTCTTAGAAGAAGGAATGAGATGAAACCAGAGGCTGAGGAGAGGATCTGTGAAATGTCTTCTGGATGTGATATAGTCAATCTACTTATGAACTGAAAGCAGTTATGAGTACTTGCACAAAGCATGTACAAGATGGAGTTTAATCAACATTCTATCATGAACGGGGGAGGAGCTCATGAGATTCTACCTCTTTCTTAGGACCTATTGGTAGTCAACTGTTCTAGGGAAGAAGGTCTCATAAGGCTTCACCCCTCCCTAAGAAACTTGGCAGTTAATGATTGTTTGGGTAGAGAGGATCCTTTTCTTTAGAGATGTAGTCACTAGAAAGTTGCCTGTGGCATGATAAATAACCCTATACCCAGGCAGGTGAGATGGCATGGGGGTAGCCACCTGTGCCAAGCCTGATGACTTGACTTGATCCCTGGGACTCACTCATGTGGAAGAAGCATTGTACTGACTCCTTTGACCTCTGCATGCAAACACACACAGACACAGACACAGACACACACACACACACACACACACACACACAGGCACACGAAATATTGAATCACACACAAAATAAATGAATGGAAAGGTGATAAAAATATTTATTTTCAATCAAAGTGTAATAATTAAAAACCCCTGCATCCATGTTTATGTAGGTTACCCCAGTTAAACTCAGTGAATCACACACCACACACACACACACACACACACACACACACACACACACACACACACCCAACAAAGCAAAAAGACATGAAAGTAAGAAGATGACTTGTTGGGAAGCAGAAAATGGTTCAGTGGGAGAATGAGGGGTATAGGAGAGGTAATGGGGTATTGAAATGACCAAAATACATTATATATATGTATTATATACATATATATGTAATATATATATATATATATGCCTACTTCCTACTTTCTCTTCTATCAAGTTCAGAGTAACGGGATCTATGTTGAGGTGTTTGATCCACTTGGACTTAGTTTTATGCATGGTGACAGATATGGATCTATTTGCAATCTTCTGCATGTTGACATCCAGTTATGCCAGCACCATTTGTTGAAGATGCTTTCTTTTTTTCCATTGTACAGTTTTGGCTTCTTTGTCAAAAATTAGGTGTTAGTACATGTGTGGGTTAATAGCCAGAACCTGGAAACAACCTAGATGCTCCTCAACTGAAGAATGGATAAAGAAAATGTGGTACATATACACAATGGGGTATTACTCAGCAGAGAAAAACAATGACATCATGAGGTTTGCAGGAAAATGGATGGAATTAGAAAATATCATCTTGAGTGAGGTAACCCAGACTCAGAAGGACAAACATGATATGTACTCACTCATAAGTGGATACTAGATATAAATCAAAGGATAACAAGACTGCAACCCACAGCTCCAGGGTGGGCAGCTAGTAAGGAGGACCCTAAGAAGGATGCATGGAGTTCCCAGTGATGGAGAAATGGATGAGATCTACATGAGCAAACTGGGGGTGAGGGGAGGGTAATGGAGGGCAAGGGAGGGGGGATGAGAGCTTAGGGGAGTGGAAGGTTTGAGCTGGAATGGGAACTGTAGCTAGAGTTTTCCTGCCTGGCCCACAGTCAGGATAAATCTCTTTCACCTGCCAGTCCCACAGCCGCTCAGACCCAACCAAGTAAACACAGAGACTTACATTGCTTTCAAACTGTATGGCCGTGGCAGGCTTCTTGCTAACTGTTCTTATATCTTAAATTAATCCATTTCTATAATTCTGTACCTTGCCACATGGCTCGTGGCTTACCGGCATCTTTACATGCTGCTTGTCCTGGCGGTGGCTGGCAGCGTCTGGCAGCAACTCCTTCCACCTTCCTGCTCTTTTAATTCTCTCTGTTAGTCCCACCTATACTTCCTGCCTAGCCACTGGCCAATCAGTGTTTTATTAGCAACACATTTGCCATACAGAACATCCCACAGCAGGGAACAGAGTGGGAGAATAAGAAAAGAGATACCATAATAAATGAAGACACCATGGGAATAGGGAGAAACAGAGTGCGGGGGGGGGTTCCCAGGAATCCACAAGGATGACTCCACCATAGACTATTGGCAATAGTTGAGAGGGTGCTTGAGCTGACCCACTCTGGTGATCAGATTGGTGAATAACCTAACTGTCATCATAGAACCCTCATCCAGTGACTGATGGAGACAGATGCAGAGATCCATGGCCGAGTCCCAGGTGGAGCTCCAGGAATCCAGTCAATGGAGGAGAGGTGGGATTCTGTGAGCAAGGGATATCGAGGCCATGACTGGAAAAATTACAGAGACAACTATCCAAACTAGTGGAAATGCATGAACTATGGACCAATAGCTGAGGAGCCCCTGTGGTACTGGACTGGGCCCTCTGAATAGTTGAGACGGTTGTTTGGATTGAACTGTTTAGGGGGCCCCCAGGTAGCGGGATCAGAACCTGTCCCTAGTGCATGAGCTGACTTTTTGGAACCTAATGCCCATGGTGAGACACTTTGCACAGTCTTGGTGCAGGAAGGAGGGGCTTGGACCTACCTCAGCTAAATGTATCAGACGCTCCTGACTCCCCATGGGAGTCCTTGCCTTGGAGGAAGTGGGAATGGGGGTTGGGTTGGGGGTAAGGCTGGGGGCAGGAGGAGGGAGGACAGGGGAATCTGTGGTTGGTATGTAAAATGAATAGAAAATCTCTTAATAAAAAATTTTATTTAAAAAAAAAGATTTCAAGTGCTCAAGCCAGGCCCAGTGTCTTCCTCTTGCTGCTGCCTGCTGATCCAGATGTAGAACTCTCAGCTACCTTCCCAGCCCTTTGTCTGCCTGTGTGCCATCATGCTCCCCAACATGAGGATAATGGACTAAACCTCTGAACTTGTAAGAAAGCCTCCAATTACATGCTTTCCTTTGTAAGAGTTGTCATAGTCATAGTATCTCTTCATAGCTATAGAACACTGACTGAGACACATACCAATCAAAAGAAATAGACTAGCAATATGGACAATCCATGATCCATAGCTACAGAGTTAACACATTAGTTTCAAATATATACATGAATGGGAAAACAAAGTAAGGAAAATATAAATCATATAAACAGCTAGCAAAAGTGATACAGTGGTTATAGTGTGTATACCGCTACGGGATATAATTGACTTAAAGGCAAGCATCTTGTTTTTAAAAAGTGTGTGTGTGTGTGTGTGTGTGTGTGCACCTGTATGAGTTTATGAGTACCATGTGCATGCAGATGTCCTTGTTGGAGGTGTTGGGATCCCCAGAATCAGAGAGATAGGCAGATGTGAGCTGTCTGAGTGTGGGTGGATACTAGAAATGGATCCTGAGCCTTTGCAAAAGCTGTTAGCACTATTTCTTTTTTTGAATAACATAATTTCTTTAGTGATTCTTTGGGAATTTCACATCATGCATCCCAATTCCACTCATTTCCAAATCCCCCATATCCTCCCTTTACCCTTTTAGCATCCCCTCCCAAAAGAAAATTAAAAAAAATGAAAACCAACCAACCAACCAACCAACCAACCAACCACCACCAACAAAACCTCTTCTATCTTCCTCTGTCTTTCCTGCCTCTCCACCACCTCTTCATTTGTCTTAGTGGCATTGGGAGCTGTGGTGTGTCACACAGTATGCCCTTTTGTCCTATTAGCTTTACTTGCAAATGTTCATTGCAATGAGTCATTGGTCTGGTTCAAACCCTCACCAGAACTCTTCTCAGATATCCCATGGTCACCCAGAGTCATGTAGATCCTGCAAGTATAATTCCACTGGTCCAGTCCCTTCACATGCTCCAGCAGATCATCTATGGTGTAAATGTTAGGGTGGGCCAACTCAAGGGCCTGGATGTGGGCCTCTGGGCCTGGGTGGTAGCTGAGCTGGTCAGTCTGGGCCACTGAAGCCACCTCCCTGAGGTGAGGGGTGGAGCCAGCCCTCCTACTCCTATGCCATCAGGGTCAGTTCTCCCAGGTGGTGAGGGGTGGGGCCATCTCTCCTAGCTCTTTCCCTACAGCATGCAGTGAGGGACAGGGCCAGCTTTCCTAGGGCCAGTGAAGGGTGGGGCTTGCTCAGCATGGCCCTTGGATTTCATCACGAATGGTTCCTATGGCCCCCTGTGGTAACACAGGCCACAGACATCAACACAGACCCCAACTGCAGCAGAACCATGAACCCATATATGGCCCTCAACAGCAGCTTGGGTCTGGACATCACTATGGCCCAATTGGTCATGGAGATCACCCAGATCAGTATGGCCTAGGCAGCAGGAGGGCCCTTGGACACCAACATGATCTTTACTGGCTGACCAGATTCTGGCAACCACAAGGCCCTCAGTGGCAACAGGAGCCATGGACATCAATTTTAGATCCTGACTGGTGTTGGGCCATGAAGCCAGACACAGCCCTTGGCATCAGATTGGGCCCAGACACCATGGCCCCGGGTGGCCACACAGACCACTCAGATCAGCATGGCTCTAGTGGCTGCATAGCCCTTGGACACTAACAAGGCCACAGGTTGTGGCCCAGATCCTAGGCTTCTATGTGACCTTCGGTGATGTGGGCCATGGACATTAACACAGAGACCAACTGATAAGACTATGGATCCAGACATGGCCTTTGGCTGCAGACCAAGCCCAGGGATCACCATAGACCCAGGTGGCAGTGCAGGCCACTCAGATCAGTATGGCACAGCTGCAGCATGACTCTTGGACACCAACATGGCTCAAGTGGCAGGCCAGACCCCAAATAAACACCAGCTGCCTTTAGTGGCAGCAGGAGCCAAGGACAACAACTCAGACCTTGACTGCAATAGGGTCATGGACCCAGACATGGCCCGCAGTGCTGTCAATACTCTCAACTGTTGAAGTATTTCTCCAACTACATTCTTTAAAAAGCAATATTTCTAAAATTAATTCTTTGGGAATTTCATACATGTATACAATGTATTTTGATCATGTTCACTTCTCACTCTTCCCCCAACTCCTCCTGGATCCTCCCTATCCAAATTCATATCTTCTTTTTTTTAAAAAAATAACACACTGAATCCACTTTGTGCTCCCCAAATATGCATTGGGTATGGGGCAATACACAAGAGCATGGTCAACCTATCAGGGTCCTCATCCTTAAAGGAAACTGACTCTTCCTCCTATTGCAGACTCAAGTGTTAGGATCTCCTCATGTAGGAGTGGGGAGTTTCTTCTATCCATGCTAGAATACTGATTGGCATGATCTTGTAATCAAGATCCTGTAAGTCACTCCAGCTCCTGTAAGTTCATATCTGCAGTAATCCTGTCATGTCCACAAGATACTGTTTTGCTTAAGTCCTTCATGACCTCTGGAGTCTTATAAGAAGATAACATTCTTGCAAGCTACACATAAGCTATTTTTCCATGATAAAATGTAAAGAAGTCCATGAAGAATATGCAACAGTTACAAATGTGTATTTTCCTAACAACAGAGCATTAAAGTACATGATGAAGTAAAATTGGCACTGGCACTATACTATTAAAAATAATGCAATATAAAAGAGAAAAATATAAAGGGAATCACCAAAATCAAAAGTAGGTCCCTTCACAATACTGACAAAATTCCTGGGTGGTGGTGGTGGTGGTGGTGGTGGTGGTGGTGGTGGTGGTGGTGG
>CABHPH010140555.1:0-49976 GCA_902168325.1 Peromyscus nudipes
GAATTGTAGCATGGGTTCTCTTGTTGGGTTCAAGTAACTCAAGCAGAACACAAATGCTTTTCTTGAAGTCTTTGGAATGAAACAGCCTGTGCTGCCACATTCCTCTTGGCAATAGCACAGATTCTGTAACTTTGCAGCTTGTCAGAAGCACTACTAGATTTGACTCTTGTATCCTAATCTGAACCCAAGATATGTTCTCATTAGTATCCATTTCCATAAAGAATACAGAAACCCCTGGGCCAGCATAGACAAAAATAAAAAACATAACGAATGAGGTGTGGTAGACACAAACACAGTTTTCATAGTGATGTTTACAAGATATTTGAAGAGTTTATTAGCATGACATGGGTCAAAGGAGTTACAACTGATTTTCATATCTTAGCCACAGTGCTGCTAGCAAAAATCAAATATTTTTTTATTAAATGTGATAAACGGGTACTGCGACTGAGAAATTTACACTGAATGATTATTCAAAAATGATCTGTTTTTAGCTAACCTCATACAGGAGTCAGTTTGGCAGCAAAATCTTAAAAGTATCTTGTCCATTGTGGTGAAGATTCACAAATTATCTTGGGTTACAACCTAGGAGCAGATCAAAGGTTATACATTTTAGACAAACATGGTTAGATGATGATCTTTCATCAGAAACTCTGAATGCTGAAGTTCCTTCAATGGTTACTACATAGTAATCTATTAAAAATATTGCCATTCTTTCTCCCAGCCATTCACCTGTAACCTTCTGCATGAGGCTAGCCTATGCTACATTAACAGCAGAAAATGTCCATGGTTTCAGGGACTATAGGGAGATAATTTGAAGAGTATACCTACACTTATGATATACTCAATATCATTTGTGATGCCAGTAATAACCAGACTGTCTCTAATTGGTGTTCCCTTAAATTCCAAACAAGAAAGAGTTAGATGGTATATGAAAAACAGCATGTAGCATACATTCTTTACTCTTATGTCAGCCCTATTATATTAAAAGCTTAACCAGGCAGTTCAGCAACAACATTTATTCCCATTTATTGTCCTCAATAAGAATATTTTTCTGTGCTGGTGAAATTCCTATAATTTCCCATGAAGTGGGACAGTGGTTGCTATTGCTTTCAAACTTGAATTTGTAGAGAATTCACTGTACTGGCTGTTTTTATGTGTCAACTTGACACAAGCTAGAGTCATCAGAGAGGAAGGAGCCTCAGTTGAGGAAACGCTTCCACGAGATCTAGCTATAAGACATTTTCTCAATTAGTTATCAACAGGGGAGGGCCTAGCCCATGGTAGGTGGTGTCATCCCTGGACTGGTGGTCCTGGGTTCTATAAGAAGGTGGGCCAAGCAAGCCATGGGAAGAAAGCCAGTAAGCAGCTCCCCTCCATGGCCTCTGCATCAGCGCCTGCCTCCAGGATTCTGTCCTGTTTGAGTTTCTGTCCTGACTTCATTCAGTGATGAACAGCAATGCTGAAGTATGAGCCCAAATAAACTCTTTCCTCCCCAACTTGCTTTTTGATCTTGGTGTTTCATTGCAACAATAGAAACTCTAAGACATTCACTAATTTTCAGATTTTCACCTCATATTCACTTAAGTCATGAACTGCTACTTTATTTTAACATAGGAGACTGCCCCTTAAGCATGTATTTTGGGGATTCTCTTTCGACTATTTTATTGTCTTAATTAACATAGAGGCAGCCACTGAAAATGTCTTATGACCTATAGAAGGTTTGAAATAATAAACATATACATTTTACATAAAAACCTCATTTTTTCATTATACAGAAAATAAATACTAATTTAACTTTACTACAAAGAAGTCCATGGTCCAGGCACCAAGAGAGCTGGCGCATCCTGATCTCGGGTCTTCAGGGTCCTCTCTTGGCCCCCGCCTTGTAGGCATGACAGTTACCATAGCCTAGATATGGGTTGGAACTTCCAGATCAAGGTTGGAATGGCTACCCACTACATCATGGTCTTTGGTTTCTGCTACACTATTGATAATGTGCTCTCTCTAGGACTCCTCTTGGATATCCTGTTGTTGTCATGAGTTGTTGAGATCCTGAAGTTTTGGATCTGTAGGTCCATCCCCTTCACATGCTCTGACAATTTATGGATTCGGTGGATGTTGGGGTGGGTTAACCCATAGCCCTGGTTCTGGGCCTAGGTGATAGCTGGGTTGGTCAATGCTCCAGCTTTCCCTCATCATTACTACCCAGGCGAGTTCTCCAGCACTGCCTTGGATAGCTTGCCCAATGCAGCCTGCAGCAAGGCCAGTTCTCAGGTCCCAAGTTCCGTCAAACTCACACTCACACCACCAGGGCCAGTTCTAATGTTTTGCTCAGGTGGGGTACAGGGCTCTCTCTTCCTACTGCTGCAGGGGATATATAGGGGTAAGGAGTCAGCTTTCCTGCCCTCATGCCCTCAGGGTCAGCTCTAGCGTGTTGTCCAGGAGTATGCAGGAACTGCTCTCCTGTGTGCAGTAGCTGTTGAGGGGCAGGAATAGCCCTCTCATTCTCATGACCCTGGGCCAGCTCTCTTGCCTATTGCAGGTAGCAAGGGGCATGGTGGGGAAGGCATCTTTTCCTCACCCATGCCACCACATGACAGATAGGGGGGTAGGGTCAACTCTACTGCCCTTACCACCCTCAGAGTAGGCTCACCTGTGTCCCTGACAACAGGTTCAGCTCTAGTGTGCTGTCCTGGTGAGTTGCACACCAATGGTGAGGGGTGGGGTTCCAGGGTATGGTGGGGAGGAGTTAAGCTCTCCCCTGAGAGGTGGGGCAAGCTCATCTGCCATAGTATCCAGCAAAGAGCTGGGCCTTACTATCCCAGGGCAAAAAGGGCAGGGCTAGCTCAGCTCAACCCTCAGATTTCCACACATGTGGTTCCTATCACCCACTGTACTAACACAGGCCATGGACATCATCACAGACACCAGCTGCAGCAGGACCACAGACCCAGACATGGCCTTCTGCAGCAGCCGGGGCCCAGGAAGTCACCATGATCCCCGTGGCAGCACAGGCCATCCAGATCAGTATGTTGCTGGTTGCAGCATGGCCCTCAGAAACGAACACGTTCCCAGGTGACTGACCAGAACCTGGGAATCCTTCCTAGTTCAATATTCTTGTAACTGTAATGCTGCTTGTGTCTTATTTAAATTGTGAAATTAATATTTAAACTAAAGTAGCTTTTAAACTTAAAGCACAATTCCAGAAGTCTAACTATAGTGCACTTAGGTTTCAGAGTCGTGCAGAGAGAATGGGTCATGTTCATTTGAGGTTTTAGTCTTTATAGTATCATGGAGCTTTCCCTATGTTGTCCACTGCTGTATTACTTAATATTCATTTGGATATTATGTGTGGAGACATAGTGTCAGGCACTCAAACTGTATATGTTTATTAACTAGACAAACATGAATCCTACCCTCATGCAGTATGTTCCATGCGAAAAAAGAGAATGCTAAATAATAAACTCATAAAAAATGAAGATAGGGTCTTTAACCCAGGAGCCTGCGTGGAACTGACCTAGATACACTGCATATATGTTACAGTTACGTAGCTTGTTCCTCTTGTGGCACTCCTAACAGTGGAAGCAGGGGCTGTCTCATACTCTTTTACTGGCTTTGTGATCCTACTCCTCATAATGGATCACTTGCCCAGTCTTAATACTTGGGGAGGGGCTTAGTCTTACTTCAACTTGATATAAAATGTTTTGTTGCTTTCCAGGTGAGACCGGCCCTTTCATGAACAGAAACAGAGAGGAGTGGATTAGGGGGTGGGAACAGAGGGGAGTTGGGAGGGAGCAATAGAAAAGAGAGCAGGGAGGGGAAACTGCAACCTGGATGTAAAATAAATAAATAAAGCCCTTCTACATACAAATGGTAAATGGGCTGAGAAAGAAATCAGGGAAATAACACCCTTGACCATAGCCACAAATAATATAAAATATCTTGGTGCAGCTCTAGCCAAGCAAGTGAAAGACCTGTATGATAAGAACTTCAAGTCTTTGAAAAAAGAAATTGGAAAAAGATATCAGAAGACAGAAAGGTCTCCCATACTCATGGATCCATAGGATAAACATAGTAAAAATGGCCATCTTACCAAAAGAATCTACAGATTTAATGCAATCCTAATTAAAATCCCAACACAATTCTTTACAGACTTTGAAAGAACAATACTCAACTAAACAACCCTGTACAATAAAAGAACTTCTGGAGGTGTCACCATCCCAGATTTCAAGCTCTACTACAGTAGAGTAATAAAATTCACATAGTATTAACATAAAAACAGACAGGTAGATCATTGGAATCAAATCAAAGATTCAGATGTAAATCCACATACCTATGAACACCTGATTTTCAACAAAGAAGCCAAAATTGTACAATGAAAAGAAGAAAACATCTTCAACAAATGCTGGTATAACTGGATATCTGCATATAAAAGAATGCAAGTAGATCCATCTTTATCACCCTGCACAAAACTCAAGTCCAAGTAGAGCAAAGAACTCAACATAAATCCAAATACACTGAACCCGATAGAAGAGAAAGTGGGGAATAGCCTTGAATGCATTGACATAGGAGACAACTTCCTGAATAGAACACCAATAGTGCAGACACTAAGATTGACAATTAATAAATGTAAACTCATGAAATTGGAAAGCTTTTGTAAAGCAAAGGACACCATCAATAGGACAAAAATGGCAGCCCACAGAATGGGAAAAGATCTTTACCATCTCTACATCTGAGAGAAAGCTGATTTCCAAAATATTATAAAGAACTCAAGAAACTAGACATCAAAATACCAAATAATCCAATTAAAATGATGTATAGAGAATCTCAACAGAAAAATCTAAAATGACTGAGATACACTTAAAGAAATGTGCAACACCCTTAGCCATCAGGGAAGTGCAAATCAATACTACTTTGAGATTCCATCTTACACCTGTCAGAATGGGTAAGACCAAAAACACAAGTGACAGCTCATGCTGGAGAGGATTGGAGCAAAGAAAACTATCCTTCCATTGCTGGTGAGTGTGAAAACTTGTACAGCTTCTATGAAAATCGATATGGAAGTTTCTCAGAAAATTGAGAAGAAATCTACCTCAAGACCCAGATATAACACTCTTGGGCATATACCCAAAAGATGCTCAATCAAGCCACAAGGACATTTGCTCAACTATGTTCACAGAAGATTTATTCATCCAGTATTCTTACTCTCAGCTATCCCCAGCTTCCATCTGCATATCTCCCTTAGTTTTCCCCAAAGAACGTTTGTTTGTTTACTTATATTTTTTCTTATTTCTATAGACAGCTCTGAAAAAAGCCCCAGAGAAATAGTTAAAAGTTTAGTGTTCTGTGCTGGAGGCTCTTACGCAAAATAATGATTCACAGAAGTCAAAATTATTTGAAGATTTTTTTCTATGTTATCTCTTGATCTTAGTATTTAAACCATATTTGGTCCTCATTTGGAGGGAGCGTGTGGTATTTTTAATGGTAGCTTAGAGTATTTCTTGAGAATAAATGTTTCAGTTATTGTCATTACAAAGTCCTAGAAAGCTAAGAGATTGGATATAAGTTCTTTCAATCAATTCACAATTCTTCCTCACATCCATTTCTTTTCATGTTTTATTCACATAATAGTATCAAATACATAATCATGTAAAATCTCTGCTTGTTAGCTTATTAATGTTGCTTTCTTTTGAAAGAAAGGGTGAGATGGGGGTAAGAGGGAAATAGGGAGAGGAAGACAAGAGGAGGGAGAGGGAGGGAGGGAGAGAGGGAAGACAGAGAGAGAGAGAGAGAGAGAGAGAGAGAGAGAGAGAGAGAGAGAATGCATTTGGGTGGGTAAGGAGGTGGCAGGATCTGGGAGGAGTTGAAGGAGGATGACCAAATATATTGTATACAGAATTTTTAAATAAATTTTATTTATTTTTTGCTTCTTTTTTATTTTTATTTTATTTTTATTTTATTTTATTTTATTTTATTTTACAATACCATTCAGTTCTACATATTTTATTTAAATGTTCAACATCCTTATTCATCTGGAAAATGTAAATTTTAAAAAGAACAGTTCTATGAAGCTATTTTTATTGCCATCAGAACAGGCTGTGTTCATGAAGGAAACAACTATTGTAATGTTCCCTCTTAACTCTTACTCACTGGTCATTTTTTTTGTACCATTCTATGTTACATTAATCCCAGCTCTAGATGACTATTTATTTCATTTGTGCTTTTAAATAGAATACAAATATGGGGTCTTTTCAATAACACTAATTTGGATGTGTTGGGTTTTGTTTATTCTTCTGCTTGCAAACCTAAACTGTTAGGTTTACACATTAACAGTCCTAGTAATCGCCATAATAACTGCTTAAGTACTTGTCCAGTTTCTTTTGTTTCAGAACCCTCCAAAATGGTGAAACCTCAACTTGATGAGAAGCTATTTATTGCCATATTTGTATGACTCTTCCCTTGTCAAAAAGAAACAAAACAAATTCATTTCTCAAATCTAGATTTTTTTTAATTTTTAAGAGTATATTCCAGGAGCTACCATTATAAAACTTATTCATTGGTCTCTGATACAGGAATTCCATTACTAATAGTCACCATTTTGTATTTATAGGAATGAATGTAAGCAAAAGTGAGATAACAACAGAAGCTTCGTTGAAACCATCTCGGAGATCCTTGCCTTGCCTGGCTCACAGCTATGCTCATTCAAAAAGCTTGAGCCAATCTGCTTCACTCTTCCAGTCAACTGAGAGTGAATCTCAGGCTCCAACTTCCGTAACATTTCTTTCTGCTGATAAGCCTGAGCATGGTGAGTGACAGTTTATAATATCTTCTGTTAAGTTTTTAAAAATTAAGGCATTTTAATAATTGCTTCTTTCCTGTTTTGTTACATTTGGTTAGTATTTATTTAACTCTTTAGGAATGAGTCTGGCAAAAGTAGAAGTCAGTACAGTCAGTCAGGAAAGGCTTGTTGGCCAGATGTATGTTTATTTCTGTCTTGCTTTACAAGTTGCCTATCCCATGGGAATCTGAACTTTATATTGGGTGTGTTAAGAGGAAGACAAAGCCAGCTCATGAGTCACCAGCTCATATGCCTCC
This sequence comes from Peromyscus nudipes, assembly GCA_902168325.1. Classification (NCBI taxonomy): domain Eukaryota; kingdom Metazoa; phylum Chordata; class Mammalia; order Rodentia; family Cricetidae; genus Peromyscus; species Peromyscus nudipes. Next base: position 7,096 of record CABHPH010140555.1, read on the forward strand.
TATTTTATATCCCTGTTGTTAGAACATCCCTGGCAATAATTTACAGACTGTATTCAGTAATATGTCAGCAATAAAGAATTCTATTTCCTTTTAAAAAGCACCACCTGAAGACACTCAAAGGGATTGTACACAAAAGTAAGAATTATATACACAAACACAAAACCTCAGGACAGATTAATATTGCTAGAAAAACAGATAATTCAATAGTAATAATGAAAACTATCAAGTGGTTATTTAGTAAATTATCAACTCTCCAACATAAATAAAGGAGAAAGAAAATTATACATATCATTTTAAACAACCAGGAAAAAAATCACCCCCCCAATACCAGCAATTAGTACATACCTTTAAATTATAATGCTACATGTAAATGGTTTTAATTCAGAAATAAAGGAAATAAAGGTATAGATTGACTGACTCATCAGAATACAAAATACGATCTAGTACTTCCTGCCATTAGGAATCTCACACCATTGCCATATACACACATACTGAGAGTGAAAAAATAAGATAGGCAGCATGGACAATGCCCACAGAAACTCAACACAGACAAAATCTCAGCACAGAAGAGGGAAAGAAAGCCTGAAATCTCACCCCTAGCCAATAAACTATTCACAGTTGATACCCACTGAGAGACAGAAAATCAGTCTTCTTCCATGGCTTGACACTGGGTATATCAACCATACTCCAAAGCAGGCTTCATAAGCAGTAGTTGGTCAACACAAATGGGACTTTTGTCTTTGTGTGTGTGTGTGTGTGTGTGTGTGTGTTTTAAGAAAGGGAAAGAACGCCAGGCGGTGGTGGCGCACGCCTTTAATCCCAGCACTCGGGAGGCAGAGCCTGGCGGATCTCTGTGAGTTTGAGGCCAGCCTGGTCTACCAAGTGAGTTCCAGGAAAGGTGCAAAGCTACACAGAGAAACCCTGTCTCGAAAAACCAAAAAAAAAAAAAAAAAAAAAGAAAGGGAAAGAACATAGATTTGGTTGGGTAGGGAGGTGGGAGAGGAGCTATAAGGAGTTAAGGAGGGGAATTAATATCAACATGTATGAAATTCTCAAAAATAAATAAATAAAAACATTATTTTAAAACATGCTAAAATGATTGAAAGTTGATTTCATACTAGTGATTCAAGAATGGATATTTCAACATAAGCAAATCAATAAATGTAATATATCAGGTAAAGAAACTGAAGGACATGAATATCAAAATAATCTCAATAGAAAAAAATGACCTCTGATAAATTAAAAAACCTTTCATCATGAAAACTCTTGAAGAAATTAGCAATATAAGTAATATGACTATATGTAATAAAAACTATATTCAGCAAAGCTACCAATAACATTTATTGAATTGGGCAAAAGTGAAATCATTGCTCTGTGATCAGAATGAGATGAGTATCCATTTTTGCCTCCTGTTACTCAATGCATTGCTTTTAATCACAGCACTCAACAGGTTTAGGCAGAAGTTCATGATGTTGAGGCCAAACCAGACTATATAGTGAGTTCCAGGCTAGCCTGTCCTCCATAGACATTCTCTTTCTCAAACATAAAAGCAGGCAAACAGAGTCATACTACAGTTCCATAGTACTAAAGACAACATGGCACAGGCACAGTATTCAATACATGGACTAATGAATCTCTGCAGCTATAGTCACCTTACATTGACAATGTTGCCAACATAGATGTTGGAGATAAAGAATCATTAGCAAACACGTTATTGAAAAATAAATGCAGAAGAAACTCTACACCTCTGTATCATCATTCACAAAAAGCAAATCAGAATAGATCAAAGACCTTGGCATGAACCAGAAACTTAAGCGAGAAAAATAAGAACACTTAAAAATATTCAAAGACTTTTTGAATATGACTCCAATGGCTCAGAAAATAATAATTGACAAATAGGACTGCATCAAATTGAAATGCTTTTGCATAGCAGAAGAAACAAGGAAGAGACAGCTATTCATCTGATGGTAGATTAATTTTCAGAATAAAGATCTACAAGAAAAAATAAACACATAAAGAACAAATAATCAGAATGATCAAAGGACTGAGTAGACAATTTATAAATGAAGGAGTAAATAGATGACAAGTGCATATAAAATATCTGACAAGTGAAGTCATCAGGGAAATTGAGTGTAAAGCTCCATCAAGTTCCAGGCTTGGTAAACTGTGTCTGAAACCTAACACTGTGATGTGGAGAATGGCAGATTATTAGTCTGAAGACAGCAAGGTGAATATATAATTGTTACAAAGTCAATGTCAACTATAGGGTGAGAATCTATCTAAACAAAACAGAAAACCAAACAGACAAATAACAACAGTAAAATCTACTAAAATGTATTTCCATCTTATCTCATTTGGGATGGCTATCAGTCAAATAAGAGAATCACAAAACAAACCAACTAAACAAAACATACTATTAAATTTTGGAGAGGATATATGTAAACAAAGAACTCTATACACTATTAAGAATGCAAAATAGTTGTAAATTCGTTTTGGAAATTAATTTTTATGCTACTAAATGAAGCAAAGGCTGCATATAGTAAGGATACCTACATTCCCATGTATGTTAATGTATCATTCATAATAGCTTTTACAGAGCCATCTTATGCCCATCAATTCATAGACGGGTAAACAAAATGTGACCTATATTCACAACAGAATATTATCCATCAAGACAGAGAATGGAATGCTTGTCACTTCAGGAAAAAGAATAGAATTGGAGATGTTCATATTAAGTGAGATAAGGCCTGGCTCAAAGAGACAAATAGAATATACTTTGAATCTGGGGGAGGAAGGCACAGTCAGGAAAGCAAAGTCAAAGTCAGACTATTAGAAAATAATAAAAGGATCAGTAAGAGGCAGATAGGGAAAAGAGATGGAAATGGGAGGGCCATGATAAAAGATTTCAGGAATGTAAGAAAATTTCACAATGAATCCAATTGTTATGGAATTAATATATTTAAAAGTAAGAAATACCAACTGTTTTCATTCATAGTGATGCCAAAACAGTAAAGAATTGATTCCTAAGGATGAGGTGGTATTGGGAGCAGAACACGGTTGAATTTTAAAGGATATACCAAAAAGATGCCATAGTGAAGAAAAATTGGAGCTGGTATATTCTTGTTCACACAGTTACTCATGTAAGACACATCATATACTTTTAGACAACCCCTGATCATAAAATTGAGCCATACTCTGTCATTCAATAGATGCTTATATTTTCCCATTCTCCTCTTGATGTTTTTCCAATGAAAATATATTCCATTAAGAGTCTTTATAAAAATGCAGAATTTTGTTTTACTTTTCTTTTTTTAAGCTATGTTGTTAGCACACAGGAAACTTAATTGTTTGGGGTGAGGGAGGAACATGTGTCACTAACAAAATGTCTCCCAAGCTGGATTGATGATGTTTGATGTTGGAAAACATCTTTCCCTGATAATTTTGAAAGACTCCTCTTGGCTCTCAGGAGAGACGTCCTGGTGTTGACATATGTGACCACCATGGCACAAAATGCCTTGTGTGGGAAAACTCTAAGTTCATTTTTATATCTTCCTCCTCCTGTACCATCAACATAGACTTAGTTCCCTTAAAACTAGAGACCTTTTGGAACCTGACCCCCAAAATTGTTTTTGTGGGTCTATTGGGCAATCTGGACTTTGCAGTTGTATCACTGAGTGTCCTCAAAAGAGCAGCAGTTCCTTTTATAAAAGATTGTGGATCTTCAGATTGATAATTCTTCCCTGTTCATTTCATTTCCTGAAAGTCAGGGTCAGCTTGTGAAAAGTTGTTAAACAACATCCTCAATGTGAAATGTCAACCCTCACTCTAAACTCTCCCCTTTTTCAAAGAATTGAATGAAGACTCATTGGGTTTTATAGTGGCTTTCTGACTTTGGTAGATTATACAAGAAGGAAGTCTGGAAGTTCTTGTATACAGTTAATAATTGTCTGCCCATGCCCTGCCTGAAAAATCAAGATTGTTTATGGAAAGTTTCTTTAATAAAGCTGGATACAGTTTGGCTTGGGGAAAAAAAAGTCCCTTTACTTCTTTCTTCTTCTGGACAACTTGGGAATACTAATATTTTCTTTTCAATAATAGAGCAACACTTTGTATTATAGTCAACTTACAGTCATTTATAATAGTGTTAATTGCTCAAGAGAATGAACATGTTAAAATGTAACATAGATCATGTTTTGTTGAAAGTTAAATTTTGACTGTTGTTCAAATAAAATTTAAATCTCAATACATTAAATGAAAACATTTTTTAAAATTGAGTATCATTTAGACATCAGGTATTATAGGCATTTTTATAGTTATGCATTTATTTCCTCAAATTACAAAGTATCTTTTTTTTTTTTTTACAGTTAATTCTGAGGAGAGTAAAAAAGACTCTACTCTCAAATGTTCCTTTGCTGATTTCAGTGAGTTTTGCTTGGGTGAGTTAATTTCTAATTTATTTTCCTCTCTCCAAAAATAAAGTATGTTCTTCAAATCTAGAATAATTTTGCATAAAAATGTTCATTTGGGGTCTTTAAAATTTGAGTAGTGAATATAAATATCTGAGTTTTATAATTATTAATTGATTTATCACACAATTTACAACTCAATATAAGACTGTGGTGAATAATACTATAACAAAATGTCAGTGAATTTTACTTTTAGCTTCTTATGAATTTCTTTCCATTCTATACAAATAAATATGTTTACACTGATATCATGAAATGTACCTAATTTTGCCACTGAATGCTTTTTGTGCTAGTAAAAGTTGAAAGATCTGTCCTGGTTCTCCATTAGTGAATAATGTACATATTTTTCTATACTTTTCCTATAAAGTTCAAAATTAATCTATAACTGACAGATACTGATCATGAGTTTTCTTTTTGAAAATACTGTTGTGTCTGCATTGCCTTTTTAATTAAGTGTGAAGAGACTGAAGACTCCTGGGAGCTTTTAAAATTCTCTGATCATACCAGCAACACATGATCAGGTTTAATTTGTCTAGGGGGTGCCATGAATATCCACACTTTTTGTTATTTTCTGGGTAAACATAAATGTAGCCAAGATAAAAAATGTCTAGCCCAATATTTTTATCTTCTTTTAATTTTTTAGATGTTGTCAAGACATTTCAACATTTGTACTACCTTAAACTGTGTTGTGACAACATTCTGAGAACCACAAATTAGTCATGTTTTCATAATATCTTTTAATCTGGCATAGAAACAGGACTACCTTATTAATTTCCTAATTGAAACATTATCTGGTTCATTTCACATAAAACATCAAAAGGAACATTTCATCAGAACACAAGAAAGTTCTTTGCTACAGTACCTCATTTTGTAGCATGATCTTCAGTCACTCATTTTCTGAAAACAAAACATGAAAATACTTGGTTTTCTTTATTCAACACATCTACATAGATAGTAAAGTTTACATTAAATTTTCACTAAACTAGTACCACTGAATAACAATTACTCCAGAATCAAAATACTCTCATTACAATTCCACAGATCTTATTTTTTGAAAATGTGTTATTCCAAATTTAACGTATTTTTTCCTAAACCCAGTAGATTGGAAGAAAACTTGTTGGTGGGTCTCAACCCATTTGATATTGATATCCTTCTACTTGTCCAGCTTTACACTTGATATTTTATAATTTGTCAGTCTGTAACTCCAGTGTTCAGAATGCTGAAATAGATTACAGCTTTCAGGTTAATCTGAGCTGATAGCAAGACTGACATGAAAAGGAGAGGGAAAAAAAACTAACCCATTTCAAATATCACAAACTATATTTAAATGGAAAACTGCCATTATAAGGAAATTTGTTAATATTTGTGTGACTATAATAATGCTGAACACCCACATAATCCATGTGGATGTAGCTCCTAGTTGACAGATACTTTTATCACTTATCTCTGAGAAGGTTCTCTTTGCAGTAGGTGGGGATTAACATAGAAGTCCACAATGGCCATGATGTGGAGAATAAACGACTGTAGAGTTCTCAGCCCTTATTGAAAATATATACTATATCCCGTCTTCCAACAGATCAAGGATCATGGTAGAGGAGGGGGAAGAAAAAGTATAAAAGCATGAGGAGTGGGTGACTACAAGGAAACAGTGTCTATAGGATACAGAAGGGAAGTTGCAGACATAAATCACAGTAGTTATGACAGCATGCACAAAATGTATGCAACCCCAAACCAGACCAAATCCCAGCCTGGAGATGGGAGGTTGGCATGAAATTCAGTGACTAGCCCTGGAGATATTGTCCATTCTGCTGTGAGAGGAAAAGACAGTCTTCTCTAAGAGTGTAGTCCTCAGTAAGTCAACCACTCTCTAATAGAAGACCACACATGTAAAGCACATATTGGTCTTGACAAGGAAAAATAAAACAAAAAGTTATGTGGATATGAAAGTAGTCCTGTATCTGAAATGAGTTAGGAGGGTAAATATGATATTTAAAGTATAAAACAGTCAAATAATGAAAAAGAAAGTGTACTGTATCTCTGTAATATGATGTTTTCCTTATCTTTGAAAGGAGGTCAAAGGAAGTAAGAAGCATTGAGTATAATAAAAAAAACATGAGCATGTTAGCAATGCATGTTCAGCTGCAAATGCCAAGCAGTCTTATTTTCTGCATTTGCCTTCAGAAGGCAGAGCACCATTGCATCTGAAGGCATTGAACTGGAATTTCCAAGCACTGAGAACCAAACTAGTGCATCTGTGTAATGACTTTCCCTTTTCACAGTGAACTACTTGGCACTGTCCATGAGAATATTAATGCTGCAGTATAACTGACTGCATGTAGACACTGTTTCTTTGAGGACTGATATTTCCCCTTGCTCGAAGGAGGAGCTCTGAAGGAAGACCTTATTTTTATTGCGTTCGAGCTTATGATTCCTGCAGAGCTGATATTTTAGTTACTTCTCCAGATGCTATGATACACATCCTGATAAAAACAACTTAAGGAAGGAGGATCTATTTTTAGGCTCACAGTTCAAGTCTTTGATCCATCATGGTAGGGAAACCATGCAGGCTAGAGCTTGAGGTAACTGGTCACTTTGCATCACCTCTTAAGGGCAGAGTACAAGTGGTATTTGTGCTCAGCCACTAATTCCATTTATACAGTCCAACACACAAGCCAAATAATGTAGGGTGGGTCTTGCCACTTCAGTTAACTTAATCAATTTAGTTCCTCATAGATAAGGCCAGAGGTTAGCCTAACCTAGATGACCACTCACATGCTTGCCCTGGGGCTTGTGTTTGAGATTATTCCAGATCCTATCAAATGACAAACAGTAGTAACCATCATGGTTGCCTAATAAACTTCATGTCTTTCTTGATTAAAATGTACTTTTCTAATCCAGCCATCAATCAAATCATTCTTGTATCTACTAACTGTGTAATTGTGCCATTTCATGCCTCTGAGAATTTGTGATTTTATTTGTAAATTTGAATCAATAATTTATAGTTTGTCTGACTCTTGTCTTAAATGAAGAAGCATAGCTTTACCATGGCTATTAGGACACACACACACACACACACACACACACACACACACACAAAAGATTCATTGATGTGTTTAGTGACTCAGTTTATTTTCACATTTAAATTCTGATGAATTCCCATGTCTTTGCCATACCAACTCATGTTTAGAGATCCTATTACCATCAAATATGATACTTATGATGTAACATAACAGTAATTCACTGAACTTCTTATCACACAACACATTTCTTAGTTCATCTCATGTAATTCTCATAAAATCCCTTGGGGGGTGATTATATCATTATCACCTCTTGAAAAATTTGAAAACTAGTTCTCAATGGATACGATAAATTTTCAGGTGATGCAAAGCTACCCAATAGGGAACTGGAGTTCCCTGGAAGTTTTAATCCTCAACCTCTCTTTCAATATTATCATATGCACAAAGATCTTTAAGGTAAAACATAGATAGTGATGTCTACATAAGACTCATTCTGTAATATGTTCAGTTTCTAACTGTGAGTAAAGCTGCATGGAAAAATGTATGTGGGGAAATGATTTATTAAAACTAACCAGACTTTCAAAAATTATTGTTGTTTTCTCCATTCAATTGTGTGACATAATGCTGAATTCTGCTTTTCATGAAGTATCTCATAAAATCAGAATGTCATTGTCATCTGTATTTATAAAATGCACACACACACACACATACACACGTGTGTGTGCACGCATACAAGTGCACACATGGGTTCAAGAGTACACATTCAGTCATATTATTCATTTATTCACCTGTGCATTCACATAAATCACTCAACAAAATTATAATTTTGAAATCATTAGTTTTGGAATCCCATTAAAGTTGGAGAAGGACAAGGATATGATAATTAACATTCATATGTTTGATTATGCCTAGACACTTTAAAATTAATTAGCTTAGAAATAAAACAAACTTATCTAATCAAAACCAGTATATTTGACTTCAGCTATTCAAAATGTGTGTTTATATAATCAAATTGTAATGTCAAAATTTTGTTAATATTATTAATGCCTCTTAGTAAGGGGTCTTACTAAAAAGTTAAGGCATTTACTTGCTTTCTACAAGGTCAGTAGTTCAGACTGACTGAGTAGTCATTGTTGCTTCTTAGAGTAATATGGCTAAATGATTATATGGTAATTTTGCTTTCCTTACATTGACATTATCTCTATCAAATTCTATTAGTTTCCCAAAAGCATTTCATATCAAATATGATATAAAGGAAGAACTTTTACTAATATTTCTAACCTACTTAAAGATTACAGAAATAAGAGAATTATTCTTAAATCCCCGTTTACAGTGATGACATTACATTTATGGTAAACATTTAAAGTTATTTGTCAAACTTGTTTAATTAACAGGTATTCTTGGTTCAACTGTCAAAACACATTCAGAATATGACCACTGCTTACCCCATTCACTCTTTTACATAGTCTGGTCTATGATTTCCTGGCTATACAGGTGCAATGGGTGTCTAATTAGACTCTGTAATCAAACTCTTGCATCCTTACAGTCTATTTTCCACAGTGCTATACTGAAAGGAAAATTAAATTTCATTATTTCTCTGTTACAGTCTCTCCAGGGTTTCCCATTGCTTTTAAAATATAAACTTACTTCGGCCTTCAGAGGCCCTGTGAAATCTGGGTCTGTTCTATATAGGCCAATTTTTAATGCTTCTTTTTCAGTAAAAGTGCTCCAGTCAACTTATTCTTGTGATTTTCCATTCATCATAATATTGCTCTCATCTCAGAACCTCACATTAAAATAAACCAGATCTACACCAGCTCCACCTTCTGTCCCAGAGCATTTCTTCAGAACAGGTATTCTGACTTAAAATTGTATGATTTATTTTGGGATCCCTACTGGAGATGAAAATGTAGAGACCTTGTTCATCATGTTAGCATTTGTAGCCCTATAATCAAGAATAGTGTATGATACCTATTTTATGCACAAAAATATTTTAGGGTCAGTTACAAAAGTGAGGAGTGGAAATAAGTCAGAGTATATTGATATATCCACACACTTTCGGAGAGTCTGCTGTACCATCCACTGGCTGCTTTGTCATTCATTACAAGGAAAAATGAGCAACAACCTGTTAGGAATAAATGCTTTGCAAGTTTTTGCCCTGATATGGTAAGATGTTACATGGAGTAAACACTGGTGCACAGGCATACTAGGGTTCTCTAAGTACTATCAATAGCCTGGATGGAACTCTCTTGCAAGAGCAGTATAGAAATAGGATATGGTTTTAGACAAATAAGAAATACAGGAATAGAAAAAACTTTATTACTTCCTGGGTCCTCATTATCACTGTATTAAATCCCTGAATAATCTATATAGGGATCATCCAAGGAAAGTTCCATATGGATGATAATTGTAAAAGATTGAATATGTTATCATTCAAAGGGGGTAATTTTTTATACCAATCCTACATTTTACTACCTGGATTCACACCATCTGTATGTCAGCTTTCTGAGTTGTAAAATGAAGACATTGTTCATTCCCTTCTTATACTATGGATATCAAGCAGGATAGAATTAAGATCTTTGTGACAGTCAAGTAATACAATGTATGTTGGATAAGACATGTAAATTATAAAGCATAAAAATGTTAACCCACTATAATTATTTAATTATGCATTCCCAGATATTCTGATAACCCTACATAAACTTTAAATAGAAAAGTTTCAAATTAGGGAAACAGACTGATAATGTTCTCACACATTCAAAAATTCTCCAAAAGGACCCTCATCTATTCCCAGGCATCACTCTTGTACCTTTGGTAAAATAGAATAAATAATTAGATGAAATGACATTATGAGAAATAATGGCAGTTGGAATATGATAGCTACTGAAATTATAATCTCAGTTCTGGCTGTAAAATTTATTCTTTTATCAAAGACACCTACTTAGGGTAGAAAATGAAAGATACGTCCTTTTAAGAAACTCCAAATGCCATTTATCTTACAGATATATAAGTACTAGAATTGTAAATTAATAGCAAACAGAAGGGATATGTATTCGTTTAATACTTTGTTTTCAAGTAATTTTTCATGGATTTTTTCCATTTAGTCCTAGGAAGGAATCCCTACAAATATTTTATTACCTCCCAATTTTACGTTAGGAGACTCTTGCAAACCCACTGTCCTTTTAATAGTAAATGAGAAAGCCTAGATTTTTAAGTTATATTGTTGAAGCTACAGTTCATACTTTTCTCACTCTATTAGCTTCCTTATGTCAACATGTGATTTAACTTTTCTTAAATTTCAAGCTGTTTTCTTCTATTGGGCGTATGTTGTTAGACTTTTGGGGAGGGAAAAAGCAGTAAGAGTTCTATTGGTTATGGCAAATGTCATCAAGCGTCACTGGCCCAGAAGCTTCTGTGGATGGTGCTTTGAAAGTCATTTTTTTCTTAAGTTTTCATTTTCTGAGTATCAAGATGCAATTAACTGCCAGAAGCACCATTAAATTACTAAGAACTTTCAGGGGAAAGTGGAGAGTTACCATGTTTGTTAAATATGTGTATTGTGAACCTTATTTTAATTTCTGAAATGCTATGATGTGAAGAAAAAGTTTATAAAAGGGAAAATATGATGGATGTTTGATACAAAAATTCAATGTTGTTACTCATAGAATATTTTTATTTGAAATTTAATTGATATTGTAGGCATTTGTGAAAGAAATGCATGGTCAAATGAGATGGATTGAATACAAATAGTACTGTCTTTAGTAAGACCCAAAACACACTGGAGGATTTCATTTATATTTCAGGAGATCTACTAGCAAAGGGGATTTGATCAGCTTCAGGAATCTAAACACAATATGGTCCTCTCCATTGTTGCTCCACCTTCTGTCCCAGATGTAGACTGGCAGAAATACCAACTTAAGACAATTTTAAAATTCTGACAGTTATGTTTCAAACATCCCCTGGTAATAATAACAGAAAAGATATAGAGCTGGGGCAGGAATGAATTACTACTATGCCAAATCTAAAATAAACTATTATATCTTCTTTTCATACTGTATTTTCCACTCTTAATCCTATCTTAACCTATACCTAGGGTACTTTTTTTTCCTGGGACAGTGATAAAATACTCAAATGAATGCAACTTGGGGTGGGTTTATTTTCACTTACAGCTCAAGGCACAGTCCATCATGATACAGAAGTCAGGGCACCAGTAGCTTAACATACCTATCAACATCACATACACTCTCAGCAAACTACTGTCCAGCTCACTTTCTCCATTTTATGCAGCCTAGTTTCCCTTGTCCATGAAATGATCCTCTCCATAATTAAAATGGTCCTAGAATATCAGTTGAAGTAATCAAGATAATCTTAGAAACTTCGTCTCATGCCTTCTGTTATGTATTTGTACATAATCTTTGCTTTCTGGATTGATGCTTCTATCATTGTCAATTTGAGGGTCATATTTACCATCTAGTGTTTCCAGCATTTACATTTAATGAATGCATGAAACTTTTATATAGTCATGTTATGTTTTTCCCTCTTTGAATCTTCTGCTGCTCCCAAGTTTCCAGAGTGCTGCATGGCAGTCCTTTTTCTGCATGAGGCAGTAACATGCATAGTGGCTGGGATTCCTGAGTATAAATGTAGAGCAGAAGCACACCAGTTCTGCTCCACGTGGGATGAAGGACCTCAGGTTATGATTTCAACATCCTAAAAGCTAAAACCAAGGCTGCCAGCATTAATTTTAAAGATGTGGTAAAATAATACATGACACTGACACCCTTTTCTATTCCAGTCATGACTACCAAGACTGCTACTGACTTATTTCTTATGTATGCTATATTCGATAAAATTATCTTTTTCTTTTAAAATGACTCTTTGATCTGACAAATATTAACATCCCTATCACCTTGACGCAAACACATCCTCTCTCCTCCGTCTTTACAAGGGCTTGGTTAGTCTCTTTTCCTCTGCCTTTAGCACCTCAGTCTATTCTTTTCTTTGCAGTATTGGTTTTGTTAAAATAGAGATGATGCCATTCTACTAATCAAATGCACTCTGGTGTGTCACCCTGTTTAACTAAGATGAAAGATAAAAGCTGCCCAGTGGTTCACAGCTCTACAGATTCTACCCTTCTCCTCTACTGCCACTCTTACACACCACCATTCCCTTCTCTTTCCCTCACCAGCAGCATCACTACCACTGCCTGTGAACATGCAGGATGGCATACTCTACCTCAGGAACCTGCCCTTAGTAATATCCTTTGCCTGTATCCTGCTTCCATAGAAATTCACTTCCCTCAATGACATTTTGTTCCAGGGTTAGTTCTGGGTGGCAGTTCTTGGTAACCTTTTTAGAAACATTACAGTCTTTCCCTACCCGGTATTTATTTTCCCATCTTCTCCTCCGGTTTCTTTTTCTCATTGACTGTATTAGTTTCTAATACGTGTGTTGTTTGTTCTTTACCACTGTCAAGTTCATTGAGGTAGGAAGTGCATTTCTTGTGCGTTGTGCTGTATCCCAGCTGGAATCATCCAAAGTACACTGCAGAGCTAAATATATTTATCCATTGAATGGAGAGAAAATGCCACTAGAATAGGAAATAACAGGAATAGGTTGGCCTCTGGCATCTTTTTGACTCACTGGCCAGTGCAAGCTCTCCAATGTTATCTTTTACCTTCTGCTGTTTAACCACACATGGGCATCCTGCTTGCTGTCTCACGAGAGAAAAAACGAAAAGCATGGGCGCATGAAGGCAAGGAAGAGACAGCCAAACTAGCCCCTCCATCGTGTTCAAACGAAAAGGCAAGTTGAAGGTACCAGGGATTTTGTCATTTCTCAAATAAAGTCTAAAATGGCAACTTTCTTTTATCATATGTAACAGCAAGAGACAAGTCTACAATGTGCACTTTTTGCTGTCACTGGATGACCTCTCCTTCCAGTTTTCATGTGTAACTTTCTGCTCTTCCTCGTCATATCTGTACTTAAAAGTCCTTATTGTCCACTTTATTAAATTAACACCACTTCTTTTATCACCTGTTTCTTTCCCTCCTATTGTATTTTCTCCAATGCCATAGCCGTACGACATAGTTTTCTTAATATTTTTCTTCTCTTTCATGTGTGTTTTATGAAGGAAAAGTTGCGTTTGTTACTATTATACTAAGTATTTTACTTAAGGAAGTTGTTTAATGACTAATTATTAAATTAATGATATGTAGTTCATCTTAATCTATAGGAAATATTACTTAATATTCACAAATATCAGCTTTAAAATCATACATAAACTTTAATTTTATGCACATCTTATTAGTATAGCTGAAGTTTCCTCTGTCTTGCCCGGCCCACAGTCAGGACAAATCTCTCTCGCCCGACAGTCCCGCAGCTGCTCAGACCCAACTGAGTAAACACACAGAGACTTAGTTTGCTTATAAACTGTATGGCCGTGGCAGGCTTCTTGTGATCTAGTTCTTTTATCTTAAATTAACCCATTTTTATTAGTCTATACCTTGCCACATGGCTCATGGTTTACCAGTATCTTACATGTTGGTACTCATGGTAGTGGCTGGCAGCATCTTCTCTGACTCAGCCTTCCACTTTCCAGAATTCTCTTTTTTGCTTGTCCTACCTATACTTCCTGTCTGGTTACTGGCCAATCAGCATTTTATTCATACAGAGCGATATTCACAGCATATTAGCATTATAACTTTACATAATCATTCATTCTAAGGCTATGTACTAATTAAATATAAACAAAAATAATATACTTCACAAAGTTATTAAGTTAAAGGAAGCAATGCATATAAAGTTTGTGGCTGTGAACAAATAGTAACTGTCAATCAGAGGATCATTTTTCTGTCCATGGTATCATAATTAGGTTAAATAACAAATTTAACCACTAAATATTCAGAACATCTTACATAACTGGTTATTAATTGTATCTTAGGAGAAAAGATACATAAACAGCTTATACTAATGTTTTCATCATAGTAGCTTCATATGCATCATAACATAATATGTATTTAAAGTTAATAGTTAAATAAATTATTGTCTCTTTGTGAGAAACATTGCTTGTCTTCCCTGCAATAAGTCAACTGACTGAATTATTCAAGGTACTGTGTGCAGTCATTCATGTCAAGTTCATGCTTGATTGCTATAAACAACTTTGATAACTGTTTCCAAGACTCTTATTTCTTTGAAAAGGTTAAATATACAACATTTAATGAGATATTTGATCTTATGAAATATGAATTTTATAAAATTCATCCATAGTTCTTTATGGTAGTGATAGCCATCAATTATTTCCTATTTTATAATCTATGTTAATTATTCCTTATAGACATCTGTTGCTGGAGATCTTCTCTCCAGCTCCCAAGTCCCGCCAGTCTCCGAACCCACTTATAAAATAAACACACAGACGCTTACATTATTTAAACTGCTTGGCCATTAGCTCAGGCCTATCATTGTCTAGCTCTTACTCTTATATTTAGCCCATTTCTATTAATCTCTACTTTGCCACGTGGCTCGTGGCTTACCGGTACTTTACATCTTCCTTCTCCTGGCCGCGGCTCCAGGCAGTCTCCTCTCCACCTTCCTGTTCCCTCAATTCTCCTCTCTCTTAGTCCCGCCTATACTTCCTGTCTGGCTACCGGCCAATCAGCACTTTATTGATACAGAGTGATATCCACAGCAGACATCTTCTTATGCAATTGACCTTATAATGTAATATAGTTTTATTATTCTAATCATTTTAATTTTTTACACTTTCTTGGCAATTGTAATTTTTAATCACCTAATTTCTGTATTCTTTATAATATTAGTTAGCATATCTTTTATAGTTTGCTTTTGTGTACTTCTTTAACCCTTTAGTCAAACTCAGATTTCTAAAACTTCTCAAATTTTAAGACAATAAACCCCAAATTAATGTATTTGTAATGTCAAAATGGGATTAAGAATGTGTGGTCCAAAGTTTTCCTGTGTCCTGCCCGATCCCGTGGCCACTCAGTCCCAAGTGAACACACAGAGGCTTATATTATTTTTAAACTATGGCCATGGTAGGCTTCTTGCTAGCTAGCTCTTATATCTTAAATTAACCCATTTCTATAAATCTATACCCTGCCACGTAGCTTGTGGCTTACTGGTACTTTACATCTGGCTTCTCCTGACGGCAGCTAGCAGTGTCTGTCCCCATCGTCTTTCTCTCTCTCTGTTTGGATTTCCCACCTGCCTCTAAGTTGCCTTACCATAGGCCAAATGGCTTTATTTATCAACCAATCAGAGCAACACATTTTCACAACATACAGAAACACATCCCCCATCAAGAATCTACTCAATCATTACAAGTATCTCCACCTAAAATTTCAAGTCAGACAATATGTCTAAAATAGTTTTCATGGCTCTGGGTGTGTATTTAAGGTCTTATATACATTAAGAAGCACAGAGTTGCTGAGTTCACATGGAAGTCATTCTCAGCTTCAGCATTAAGACAGTAATTAAGGGCAGGCAGTTGTGTGATTGTTTGGAGCTTATCCTTTGGATAGACATTATATAAATATTTTGTTTAACTAAACTTGAGAAACATAAAAAGTACAGAAAATTTTAAGCAGTAAAAATTTTAGTGAGAGTTCATGGGATGGTGGTTAACTCCCCCAGTTCTGAGGAAGGGACAATACCTTAGGATATCACTGAGAATCACACACTGCCTCAACATTCCTGGGCCAATACAGGAGCAGAGAAAGCCCTCAGGAAGGCGTGATCTTCAGTCATCCTTAATCCAAGAGGACAGGTGCATAGGGACAAAGACACATGAGTAGGCGTGGGTGTGCTTCTCTGGAGAAGAAACATATCCACATCTCTGGAGGTAGTGCTCATGATATCCACACTCATTTCTTACCCTTGATGAGGCTGTCACTCCCCAGAGTACAGCATTTATCCTGTAGATTCTGCACTAGATTGACAGCAGCAACATGTTGTTCTGTGACATGGCAATCCTCTTAGAGAGGGCCTGGGTGGCCCAGATCTTTCTGAGCTTGATGTAGCCAGGATTCTGACTCAGTGCTTCATGCAGCATCTTGGCAGCCTCAGCCTGCTGCTCAGCCTGCATTATCTTCCCTTGCTGTTCCTGCTTTGCATTTTCCACCAAAGATAGAGCCCACTGGGCTTCCCACTGCGCCACTTGTTTGGCTTCCATAGCAGCTGGGTATTCTTGGCTAAAGCTCAGATCTGTGATAACTACATCAATCAAGATGAGGCTGAAGTTCTTGGTGGGCTCTGCCAGCTCTTTTCTGATCAAGAGTGATACCTGGGCCTACTGGGTAATCAGCTGTGAGGCAGTAAACCTGGAGATCACACTCTTGTTGACAATCAACAGCAGCACTCACTCCTAGTGGTCTACCCTAGGCTCTGGTAAATGCTGGGGGGGGGGGCTCCTTAACTTTGAGTCAAACACTCATGCAGGGAAAAATTCACCAGCTACAGGTCTTTTGAGCCTGTAATGGAGGAGATTTTTTAGAGTCTTGCCCAAACATCATTGATGATAGAGTACTGGAACCAGGGTATCCTGAAGTTAAGGCCTTCATCCAAGATTGTGTCCTGCTGTATGTACCCAATCTTGTTAACAAAGATGGGTCTATGATCACCTTCCAAAGTGAACATGGATTCATAGATATCATATGTCATGGCTCCCAGTAGCAGTTTCACTGCCATGACCATGCCCCAAGGCCCCAGGGAAAGGTATCCTGCTATGTCCTTCAAGTTCTGGGCCATATCTGATCATCCTGAAAGGCACTGGCACCAGAAGTCAGGAGATGGTGTCCACTAACTCACTTCTATCCCACTCCAATTTAGAGACTATGCCCTGTACATGAGCATCAGGGACC
The DNA here is from genome assembly GCA_902168325.1 of Peromyscus nudipes. Classification (NCBI taxonomy): domain Eukaryota; kingdom Metazoa; phylum Chordata; class Mammalia; order Rodentia; family Cricetidae; genus Peromyscus; species Peromyscus nudipes. The sequence goes on from CABHPH010140555.1 coordinate 24,454, forward strand.
ACGGTGCTCCCCAAAAATTTTAAGTGAGGTATTTTCTGAAGTAAAATGAGTAGACAAAAATGCATATAACTTTTTCTTTTTCTGTTTTAGCTCTAGGCAAAGATAAGGATTACATGGATGAATCTGAACATGCCAACTATGACCGATCTCGTCTCCTTAATGACTTTGTTATCAAAGATAAGCCTGATTCGAAGACAAAATTATCTAAGGTAATTCATACTGAATTATCGATGCACAATTTTTGTAATGTAATTTTTAAAAATTTGAACATTAGTCTATATGATTGGATTTGTGCTGGAAAAACTAAAAAGACATGTAAGTTAATATGTATCTTAAAGGATTCAAGCATGAAAAGCTGCTTATTGACATTATAATCATTTGTATTATAAAGCAATTATTTTATTATTTAACAGATCCAAAATTAGCCCTTTATTTTTTAAATTTATTCTTTAATTTTTAAACATATTTTATTTCTAATTAAATATAATTACACTATCCTCCCCAATCCTAAATCTCCTCTATGTCTCTTCATTTCCTTCTCTAATTCTTGACCTCCTTTTCTTTGGTTATTCTTCTTAAACACACAGAGATATGTACACACATATAATGAGGAGGTATGTAAACACAACTTTCTGAGTCTATTTAGTGTTGCTTATATGTATAGGTTTTTAAGGCTGACCACTTGGTTTTGGATAACCAGCGGCCTCAGCTATGAGAAAACTGATTTTTCCCTCTCACAATTGCCATTAATTGATTGTAGCTCATCTAGAGGTAGGGTCCTATGAGATTTCTTCCATTCACAGTGGCATGCCAAATAGTATTTCTTCATTCAAGTCTTATTCTGCAAGTCAAAGATACAATCTTACAGATTTCCTTGTCCTTGAGTTTTACAATTGTGCTGTACCCTCTTCTATGACATTCCCTGAACCTTAGGTAGAAATGATCTGGACTGTGAATCCCAGAGTCAGTTGTTCTCTAAACTTTGATCAGCTGTGACTTTTTGTAATGGTCTCTGTCTGCTAAAGAAAGATTTTTGATAAGGCATGAGAGTCTACACTTAGATATGGGTATAAGGATAAAGTATTTGGAATGCTACTGGCTTACAAATGCAGCAGTAGTATGATCTCTTCTGAGGTCCATAATTATGTGTATGGGACACAATGTGATATTTCAATGCCTGTATATATTTTAATAACATAGTAATTTGAATATCACTGTGAACATTTACCATTTATTTATTGGGAGAGCATTCAAAATTCTTTCTTATAATGATTCTGGCATATCTAATACATTATTATTAACTGCAGTTACCTACAGAGCCATAGAATACTGCATGTGTCTCCTATCAAATTGTGGCACTGTACCTGTCAGACATAATTATTTAAACACCAAATATAAGTCATGAAGTTATTTGTTAATAATTCTTTTTTGGAATTAGTCCTTCACTTTTATGTTTTTCTCCTCAAAGTTAACATATTAACATAGTTTTATACTATATAACTTAAAATGATCTGACTTCCAATTCCATTTATTATTACATATAGTGACTTGGACATATTAATTATACACAATGACCTTGTTATCCTTATCTGTAATTTTGAACATACTGTCTGCTTGACATAAAACATGAAATGACTTTCTGAAAGTATCTAGGGCATAGCAAAGACTGAGTATGTACCAGAATTTTATAGCAACTTGGAGGTTGAGATTGTAGCATTGAAATCATATTTTGCCAACAAATATAATAATGAAATACAATTCAGTTTTAAACCTCTTTAGTTCACTGATTCCACCATTCCTCAAATTCAATTCTTTTGCAGACTTTCCAGGGCATCTGAATGAGACAGTTCAGAACCCAACTGCTGGTGATTATTTTCATGACAAGTGACTACAATTGACTTACATCTCCTCCTAGATGCTAAGATAAATACTATCTCAGAACAAGTTCACCCTCCCCCCTTTTCCTGTTAAAATAGGGTGCCTTCTATAAAGAGATGGGGAGGAATGAAGGAAAGGAGGAAAGATGAGGGGAGGGAGGGGGAAAGTGATGGGAAGGAAATAATCTGAATATTAAATTTAGTCCAAGAAATTGCTTAAATTTCAATAGCTCCTGCATAGGTACTACTCATGTTCTTGAACATAATTTTCTCTGTGATGCTTAGTTTGTTTAGACTAAATTAATTTTCTCTTTATTAGTCACCACTAAGACACAAAGAAATATAGCCAAATTTAAACATAACCACAGTGTCAGGAATGAGTCCAAACTTTAATATATTCCAGGTTAATTACTTTTGCAAAAATTGTTCATTAATATTTCTATGGGTTTTGTTAACATTTTTTATTAAATTGGTTGACCAATCATGGTTTCTTCACTGTGTGGCTCATGTACTTCCTTGTATCAGATATATATTATTTGAAGTGAACTGACAAGAGAAATCCAGTGTTCCTCAATAAGCTTTTGCTATCTACTGAAGGACAAACACTATACATTGAGTAATTAGAAAATGACATAAAATTCCAATCTGTATAGTCTACCACTCTATGATTTACCACATGGCTAACAGTTAAATCATCTAATTTGCTCACAAGAGTCATGCCCCAAATACCATTTTTCATTAGGCTTGAACCTTAGAATGTTACAGTTAAAATAATTAGGAAAACTTGAGTAAATTTCTTTGAGTATCAGACAAGAAAAAAGAATAAGTTCAATGAAAGAAATAAAATAAGTATTTCAGTAAAAGAAATATTATTCAAATGTACTATTGAATTTGTGTGACTGCCCACCTCCAACTCTTACTCTTCTATGAAAACCACCCCCAGATGTCTGGGTGACTCACACCTCCATCTATCAAACAAAGGATGTCCACTTTTATCCATTGCGTATGTGAGAATGAAACACAAATTCTATTTCATAGAAGATTTCAATTGCATAAAAGAAAAATAATGCTGAAGATTTTCAAGGGTATAATAATCTGCTAAAAGATATTATATAGGAGATCTCAAAAAATAATCAAGTGACCTAGATTTGCATTATTTGCACTATTATCTGGGTGCTGTATCTTAGAAATCTGCTGTCTTTCTTTTCACATTACTCCTAAATGATAACTTATATATGTAAACTATGTATGATGTCTCATATCTGCAATCTGAGGACTCTGGAGGCTGAGGTAGGAAAATTGTTGCAAGTTTGAGGTCAGTCTATTCTACACAGTAAGCACCAGGTTAGTTAAGCCCAAATCGCAACACCATAAGGCAAAGAAAGAAAGAAGGAAAGAGAGAAAGAAAGAAGCTATTTTGTATATATGTATATATGTATGTATACATATATATGGACATAAATTTTAAGTTGCATTTTATAAAATTGTCAGTCTTCATTTGTGACTTAAAAGTACCACAAATTAATATATTCATATACATATATATGTATGATAGAAACATACACAAGTTTTAATATAAAAATCTCTGCCTCACATCATGATTTACTTTGGATAGTTGTTATGGTTTCAGTCTGCACTATGCATATTATACATAATAGGTGAAGTGCAAAGGGAGAATTTCAGATAGCAGCAAACACAATTATAATGAATCAGCAGGAAGGTGCATTAATTTGAAAGGGTGACTCGTGCCTAATGCAAACTACGTAGTGGCATTGGATAATAAAAAAACAAATAGAGTTCTACACCAAATTAGCCATCAACCATGAACTAAGATCAGAAAAATATTATTCTAAATTCTCTAAAGTGCTACTGTATTATAACACAGCTGTGTTGAGTTTTTCACTGTTTTGTAAAAACTAACCAAGAATCTTAGAAATATATCTGAATAGAGGCTTGGTCATTTTATGCATGAACTTCAATCTGTTTGAAATTTTATTTGTATTTGTTTTTATAACCATTGTACAACATTTCTAGAGATGTCTTGAGTCCAAATGGTAAAGATTTTGTTTTCATCACTGCTTTTGCCAATTTAACATGGTCATTTGAACATCCAGGCACCTGTAGGCTTACCTTGAATACTTACTAGATCCCCAGTTGGTGGAACTGTTGGTAAAGATTGAGATGGGTAGCCTTTTTGGAGGAGATGTGTCACTGCTGACAGGTTTTGAGGTTTCAAAAGACTATGTCATTTCAAGTTAGTTCCTCTACTTCCTGTGTGTGGGTCAGGCGATATGAGCTCTCAGTTGCTGCTCCAAGGCTATGCCTGCCTTGCTGCTGATGTTTTATAACAATAGAAACAATAGAAATGTAGCTAATACATTTAATAAATATTAAGTATACTTATAAATAACTCTTGGTTTGAGGATCCATCTTCAGAACAGGAAGTTGAATTTTAAACTCCTTTTGGAGATTAAAACTTTTTACGGTATTGACTTCTGATGTGATGAAGTGATAATGAGAGCATAATAGGATCTATTAGGAAGACACTGTTCAAGTCTGGTACTCTACAACAGAGAAAGATGGTAAGCACTAGACAGTTTCTATTGTCCAAGTGTTGAGATACAATCCATGGGGAAAGTCAAAGGGCTCTGCAAACCAGAGATATCAAGTAATGTCTGAATCTGAATTCCGCTAGTATTATGTCTTAAAACAAAATCTATATTTAACATATCAATGATGTGTGGGAAATAGAAACGTAATCACTGTACCCTCTAATTTTGTAGAGATTTTAAAGACCCCCTATCAAAAGGTAAAGTCTATTGAATTGATATTAAGACTTTCTTTGATCCTAAGACTTTAACAGAAGTCATTTGATACTACCACTAAGCTTTGCATTCAAATAAAGCTTGAATTTCTGTTCTATCTCTTGGGATTCTGCCTCTGTCAGGTCTACACCAGAGATAGCCATGAAGAGGATAAAGACCACCTATACCAGAGACTAATGATTATAGTCGTCCTAATTGAGATAAAGATGTCAGAAACTCAGCAGCAACACTAAAAATGAAGAAATTCAGCTGACATTAAAAGAACTCACAAGTGGGAATGGCTTATGTATATAACCATGAAAATATTTGGGAGTGATTTTTTCTCACCAATAGATATTAGAGATAGCTTCAAATATTAAAGGAGAAAATGGTGACTTATAACAGTGATAAACATAGAATTAATTCTTCAGATACTGGAAAGATTTAAAAAAAGTCACTGATTTTGACAAAACACTAAAAATGCTCCTAAATTCTTGGAGCCTAGGTGTATTTCAAATAGCTTAATGTAGATCACTTTATATTTGAGGAAAATGCTTAAACTCTCTGAAATGATTCATCTTTTCAATATTTTATTTGTAAAAGTGTTGGGCCAGAGAGATGGTTCAGCAGTAAGGGTGCTTTCTACTCCTTTTGCATTATTTAAAAATTTTTCGTGTAATATATTTTGATAAAATTTTCCTCTTTCCAAACTCTTCTGAAATACTTCCAACCTCCCTACTTACGTAACTTTATGTTCCCTCTTTTTTTTCTAAAACAGAAAAACACAAAAATTTAAATCAAAACAAACAAGCAAAAAACAAAACAAAATGCCCCCCCAAAAAAGTAAAACAAAACAAAAAGCCCACCAAACAAACAAACAAAACTCAAGGAGTAGATTTTGCATTGGCAAACTACTCCTGGGAATGGGGCCTGCCTTGGAGAGTTGTTAATATATACTGTGACGCTCCATTGAAGAACATCGTTTTTTCCTCTTTACAGCAGGAATTAATTACAAATTGCTTCTTGGTTAGGGGTGGGATTTGTACATGTACTGCTCTTAGTGTTGGGACCTCCTCTTACTTGAAACTGTGCGAGCCTTGTGTGTACTATCACAGACTTTGTGAGTTCACATGTGTGTCAGTTCTATTGCATCTGGAAGACATTGCTTCCTTGGATCATCCATCTCCTCCAGCTCTTACAACTTTTTGCCTTATAACTCCTCCTTCTCATAGATCCAAGATTCTTGAGGGGAGGGGCTTGATGAAGATACCTCATTTGGGACTAAGTGCTTCACTCCACACACTATCCAGTTGTGGGTCTCTGTGTTCATTCCCACCTATTGCAGGAAGAAGCTTCCCTGATGAGGGCTGACTTAGACATGATCTATGGATGTACAATATGCCATTAGGAGTCATTGTATTGCTATGCTTCTTTAGCAGAGTAATAGCAATAGGTTTTCCCTTAGGCCCATGATATGTTTAGTCTCAGGTTCTTGAACTTAGCAGTTTCTGGTACTGTTGCTTTTGCAGAGGACCGTGGTTTCTCTACAGCACACACACTGAGAAACTAATAACCACCTGTAACTCCAGCTTCAGGTGATCCAATGCCCCTTTCTAGCCTCTGAAGATACAAACACACCACACCACACACACACACACACAACACTCATATGCACATGCAATAATAGTAATAATAATGATAAATTTAAATCTTAATTAAGGAAAAATCCAATATTTTCACTAATTGAAATATACATTTATATTATTAGCAATAGTCAAAAAATTAAGATTAGCAAGGAAAATATATTAATGCAAGTTTATTTTCTTTACCACACTTGTATGGCTGAGAAATTTTAGGAAACAATTTCGTAGGACAAACAAACAAAAACATTCTCATAAATAGGCAAATGGAAGGAATTGATTTGACTGATTGGAAGTGGAATCCTAGAGAAAATGAGATGAACTGCTTTTACAATTGTTAGGGAAAAGATTTTCTTTTCCTGGTTTATCAGTGTAACAAATACTGTAAACTTTTCACAGTAAGATCCTATACAACAAGAGTTCTTCTTTCCTTCAAATAGCCATGCCTTGTGCAGCTGCCAAGGCTTCTATGAGAGGACAATAGTCAGAGAACATCTGGAGTTAGGCTTGGTTAGAAGAATCAAGTACATGTAGTAGAGGCCATGGCTTCCTGGCAAGTGCTTGTTCTTAACTCTGACACTGGGGATGCAGAAGTTGACTGGTGAAGTTGCCAACTATGATTCTGGAACTATGAATATATTTCCCTAAATATGACTTCTCCTTTGAAGGGGTGTTGAATATCAAATCAGGCAGGAGAGGGGTTGTAGACAGGAAACTCTTGACATGAATATTTTAGCAGTTCATTAAAATTGGATCACACGGCCATTCAGTTTGACTAGATCAAGTGCCATGGGCAGATGGTGTTCATCATTTCCTCAACTAATAATATGGGTAATTTTCTCTAAGAGTGGAGACACTGATCATTTTATCAAGGAGGTAAGAAAGATAGAGCTTCTGTAGATTTCGATACGGTGCCTTTCATGTGGACATTGCTAAAAACTTCATTTTCATAAATGACTCAGCCTATAAACTGTGTACAGGTCTTAATTTTCTGAACTTACTACTATACAATGCTACGTGATTTAGTTGACACTGCAGTTTTTCCAGAATTGTATCAATGTGTGATTTAGATTACAAGATGAGTAACCACTTGGCTGCATGTGGCTTCTGTCTTCCTTCCTTCTTTTTTCTTTCTCTTGTTCTTTCTTTCATTCTTATTTGCTTAATTATATATTAGTAGAAGAGATTAATTCTTGTGTTTTGCTGTGGAAGCTTTCTACCATCAGACTATATATGCCTAATCCTCATTTCCATGTTTATCTTGAGACATAGTCTCACTAACTTACCAAGGCTAATCTTGGCAGGCCTTAAATTTTGATATTTCTGCATCAGTTTTCCAGGTATCTATAAGCACAGGCTTGGTCTATCTTCCTTGGCTATGTAGATGCTTTAATTGACAGCATTATGGTTGACATAAAATATAGAAATCCTTGTATACATAGGGTTTGCAATGCCATGAATTCAAAGATTCACAAATAAGGAATTTCAGTAAAGAAAATTACAACTTCAGTGAACATATGAATGGTATCTTTCCTTTTTAATAGACTTATTTATTTTTATGAGTATTAGTATTGGCTTTCATAACTCTATGTGTGCCACATGTGGGATGGTTGCCCACAGAGGCCAAAAGAGGGCATTGGATCATCTGAAACTGGAGGTACAGGTGATTATAGCCACCAAATGGATGCTGGGAACCAACTAAACCAGATTCTCTCCTTGAGAGGCAAGTGTTCTTAACCTCTGAGCCATCTTTCCAATTGAAAGATTCTTTTCTTGTTTCTATATTCCCTATATGCTATAGTATAACAACTTTTCTGGCATTTATATTCTGTTCAATGCTATAAGTAGGTTGGCGAGCATGTGGGAAATATGCTTAAGCTACATGAAAACTCTCACTTTTGAAAATCACCACTTTTATAAAGAAATCTGAGCATGTGTTAATAGGACAGCCCTAGCAGTGCTAGAGCTATGCCCCTCTAATACTGAGGAATGACTTACTAAGAGGGTAGATTCTGTTTACGTTATCAGTCAGTTTCTAAAACATAGACTTAAAATTTCCTCAATTTTACCTTTGAAGTAACTTTCTTTTATATTTAATGATATTACTGTGATAAATAGTATTCTTAGCACATACTTTTTATATTGTCTATGGAATAAGCATGAAATCATTGATTTTTTTTTTGCCGAGGATATTAAACTTCACTTCTTGACTTATGTTAATAAACCCCCTTTCCAGCAACATAACAGATACCTAATATCATAAACTTCATTTAATCTTTCAGAAACTGCATTTAATACTGAGAAGGACTTTATTATCCCCATGTAACCACTGGACATACCTTCTGTTTTGGACAATTTAATTTCATTAATCTTGGAAACTTCTCTAATAAGAAGTGAAGGCTTGTTCTATAGTAACTAATTGCTAGTGTAGATGTTTCCAGATCTACTATAAAGTAGTTTGCATTCTCTTTACATTTGCATGGATAGCAATGTGTGGTTTGTGGTCTCTCTCTCTCTCCCCCCCATTGTATCTTTGTATGCATATATAAAATAAAAGGAACATTCCAAATCAGCAACAAAATTTTGAACTTTCAGAGCAAGTTGTAATAAGTTAACAACAGCTGGGGAGGGGTTAAATGTTTTTAGACATCTTCCTCTCACAACTTAAAATGAAATGAATCACTGAAAAGCTAAATCGTTAATGAACTAAAAATGAATACATTAAAGGAAAATAGTAATTTTTTTAAAAAAAAATAGCGGAGTAGAAAACAGCCTTTGACCCTGAAAAAAAGTTAATAGTTTAGATATTAAACACACAGTACTGTTAAAATTATGTTTGAGTGATGGAAATGAGTTTAAGATTTAGTGATAAGCTGATATGCTAGAATACACATGTCGGATCAATGGCTATATTCTTAATCTTCAAATATATAAAATATAAATGTGAGAGTAAAAATATCTGCAAAGCAATTTAATGTTGTCGTTTAAATTTATTAGTAGTACTGGTAATGTCAGAAATGCAAAGATGGTCAATGAATTTTAATTAAATTAGAAAAGAGCTTAAAGCATGAAAAAATCAGTGCTAAACTACATAGCAAAATCTGCCAGTTTTCTTCATGGTTAGGAGATGTGTTTATTGAGCCAAATTTTCTGGGAAATGAGTTGATGATGATAGGGAGTTTAAAGTAATAAGTAAATGCATTCAAATAAGCTTGCACTTTGAGTTCTATGAACTTATCTTCAGAATATAATTAGATGTTTGCCCAAATAATCATGTTTAAGATGTTTCTTTCACTTTAAATGGAGAGACGTTTGAACACTCAAAGTTAATGACATCATTAAAAATAATAATGCATTCAATCAAAGCCCCCCAAACACTTAGTGATTATAGAAATTGATTGCCATTATGATCCTATAATAAAAATGTAGCTCTAAAACCAACACATGAAGCATGAGGCCAATAATGTAAAAATATTTCACTTTTCCCTTTTATTCCCGACAAAATTAAATAACCTAAAGATTACTATATGTAACTTTCTATTCAAGCCAGGTGTGTTATCATATTCCTGTTGTCAATTAGAAATCTTACTCAGCTAATAAATAATTGGAGTAGTGGATCTAGGTGTTTAAAAAAAAATCTGCTTCCGTAAGGCTTGTTTTCCAGTTTACAACACTGGAAAAGTGACAGGGATATAGTACTCTTCATCCAGTAAGTTTGGGAGGAATGTTTTTGTACCTTCCCCTGGTACACAGACTTCCACTGACTACCTTCTATTTCCCAACTACTTTCATGACTTTCTTTTTTTTTTTCTTTTCTTTCTCTTTTTTTTTCCCCTACAGTTTTTTATTTCGGATGTTTTTATGAAGCATGAGGAGGAGGTTATTTACTAGACTATGGGTGACACAGCAGTGGCTACCCCAGAGCAAAGAAATAACATTCCTCTACTGAAAGCCAGTACCTACAATAGCTCCTCAGAGAGGGATGGGCCTATTGATGTTGAGCTTCTCAATCTGTGACAGAATGTTTGAGGAGTCCAGAACTGTGCAGGTCTTATACTGGGATCCACAGCTGCTGTATGTTCATGACTAATAGCCAAGTCAAATACCCAAAAAATGTCCATACTGATTTTCCCAATCCTCTGAATGTAGACGAATTTCTAAGCGGTCAAATTAAATAAAAAACACGGAGCCAAATATAGGGGTGAACACCTTAGAGATCAGGGAAATAGGAATATCCACCAGCCATCTTACCTCACCAGCTCTGCAGCTTCCAAAATGCCACAACTTCCTGTCTACCCAGGCTTTTATTGCCTTGCTGTTCTGCTCTCTCATTGGCTCTCAGCCCAGCTACCTCATTTCCTTGTCACTGCCTGTCTGTACAGACCTCCAGGTCTCTATGGTTGGTACTAGGATTAAAGGCGTGTGTCACCACGCTTGGCTCTCTTCCCTAGTGTGGCCTTGAACATACAGAGACCCTGCCTGGCAAGTGATTGGATTAAGGGTATGTGCTACCACTGCCTGACTTTTGTGTTTACTTAAAAAGGCTTGCTATTTCCTCTGATCTCCAGGCAAACTTTATTTATTAGCATACAAATAAAATATCACCACATCAGGATCTGAAAGTCTTTCCACTCCCTCTTCCATCACTTCCCCAGTAATGGACAACCAACAGTCACTTTGACCAGTCCTGAGTCTGTGTTAATCTCCATCCACTGCAAATTATATATATATTTGCTGAGAGCTGAGACCAGCACTAGTTCATGTGTATAGAGATGAAAACAATTTGCCTATTTGCCTATTTAGCAAAACAGCAACAGTAGATTTTCCACTAAAGCTCATGACTTCCCAGTCATAGGTTTCTGACTAAGATGTACAGTATCAGGCATCAATTTCTTCCCAGGGACACATCACTCATTTGTTGTTTTTTTTTTGTTGTTGTTGTTTTTTTTTTCCACAAGTGCAGCAGAGTTCATATGGTGGAGAGATCTTCTGCCTAAGCCTAAGTTAAAGGAACTTTAACTATGAAATGACAGCTACAATAATTTGTCTGTGGAAATTTCACTGACATTGATTTCAGTTATCTATCATTTGTTGCTAAACAGACTCAAATAAAATCAAATTTGCTATTTCACCAACCTGCAAGAAGATTAATTTGTAAACATGATGATCAATTTAAGGCCATATCCAATAACTGTTGCTTCTTGGATTCTATGTCTTATCAGTTCTAACTCTAAGCTGGCCCAAAGAGGATTTTTGACAAAAATAAATGCAACCTTCCATTAAATCTCATCAAATAAATTCTAATCAATGGGACAAAATTGGTGAATTTTGTTTGCGTTTAGGTAACAGTTAATTCTGTTACACTTGTACTATATAGTACATCAACCTGGAGCCAATACAATGCAATGGGACATTTCACGGTGCGGGATTTTTCAGAAACCATAAAGTTTCTATTGTATTTTGTGTTATTGTTTTTTTGAGATAGGGTTTCTCTGTGTAGCCCTGGATATCCTACAACTAACTATGTAGACCAGGATGGCCTCGAACTCACAGAGATGCTCCCATCTGTGCCTCTCAAGTGCTGGGATCAGAAGTGTGCACCACCACTGCCCAGCATGTACTTTTCTCAATTGAATAAAAGGACAAGGAATTTTCCTATAAGTGCATAAAAACAAAAGGAAGTACTTTTAAATTCCACTAAGCTACCAAAAAAATATAACTAGGCTCACCAATAAAGAAGGTCACCCTGCCAGACCTCTATTATTTAAACTAAAAATATCTCCCACATTTTGTGTCAATCTATTCAGCTCATTCAAATACCATATGTAATGGATTATTTAAAATTGACAGTAAAATCATCAAAATGTCACTGGCATTATAGGATTAAATGTCACTTGGATGAATCATGCATCGACACTATTAACCAGTGACACACGAGGCAACCCCGTACTGCACTTCAGCCACCCCCTAAAATAAATTAATAGAAAGCAACACAGAAGTTCTTATAAAGAGATGCATTGTCTCTTCTTCTAAAGTCATTATGCATATCCAGGCATTTAAAGAGTTGCCTTAAAACCCTCCAGTCAAATGCTTTGTGCAGCATTCACGATGTAAGACTCCAGCTAATGGATCAAGCAGGCGGTGGAAGGCAGAACTTTCAGCTGTCATGCTGAAGAGTGCTTTAAAGAAGAAGACTGTCATTTGAGACGGTTGTCAGCAGTGAAGGGTTCCAGATGCAGCTGAACCCAGAATTCTGACTGCGGTATGTTTAAAAGTGACTCGATCTAGGAATTTTGTGCTGCTTTTCTGTTTGCTTAAGCGTGCATGGGGAAGCCAATTAAGAATAACAGATATTGATTTTCAAATTGAGAATGGAGAAGTTTTAAATTTTTATGATGCTTGAAATGTATCTGTTAAAATGGAATAGTGTGATTTAAATGTGTGTTTGACAATCACTTCTTTATCATGCATGCCAAACAATTATCATCTCTCTGTGAAGTTGTGGCTGTACTTAAATGTAAGATTATTGTTTTCACTGGAAAAGCTGTTCACAAATTCTACCTGATGTAGTCATAGATTTGGAAGTATGTAAAGCATAATATTTTTAAAGATAAATATTTTCATAGTTTTATACATGATTTCTTGATTAATATCAAAGTAAAAAGTCTGAGAAGAAATGCTTTAAGGAAAGAAAACTGAGCATTAAAACTTGAACTAAACATATGACCTGACTATGAATTTCTCAAGCAGGCTAGCTAGTAAGTGGCATGTTTTCCATTTGCTGTCTTTAGTTTCCATGCTTTTAAAAGATTTTTAAGGTACTTACCCTTTCCCCAGTCTTTGTTTTCATTTCTTCCTTTAAAAATATGAAATAACCCCATCTGGAAATCAGAAAGTCAAAGTCTCTATCTGCACTCAGAGTCAGATTACTTAAAATAAGTAGTCACTGGTAAGGAAGGAAGTGGTCATTTTTAGTGAAAACAAGTGTGGTTCTCTTGATTCCTTGTGTGGTATTGACCATAACAATCAGTGACCAGGAAAAGGATATGTAAATGTATTCGCTGTAAACTAATTCTGCAAAGGGAATATTTAGAATTCACATGATAAATGGATTTACTACATTAAGAACACAACAGAAAAACATAGTCTGTGTCCCATCATGTTATGCTGAAAACATTTGGCTTTGATTCTTCATCAGATAAAGTAGAAACTCTTTTATATTGAATAAAGAAAAATAAAAGGAGAAAAGAATAAAGTACTTTTAATATAGTACTTAGTCTAATGTCTGTTATATTGTGCAAATTCAAAATATATTTTGCTTCTCTCTTGTCCACACTTTTATTTTCTCTCTATTTGGGAACTATTTATACTTGTTTAGTAATATTGTTCTTTTGTGTTTTATTCCATGTGTTTAGAGAATCCAAATCATATAACTTAGGCGTTTGGGGTCCACTCCTTATTATCAATAATTACCTTGCTCTCTTCTCTGTAGTCCTATCCTTTAGTAATACTCAGTGAAATACACATATCTTATAGAAAATTGTAAGTGTGAAAATACACTGATTTCTCTTTAAATAAAGTAAATAAAATTATTATAGGAAGAATATATCTAGGAGATAGCAGGTCTAATAACTCAATTCATTGTTTGATCACCCTGAAAAAATAAGAAATGCAGATTTTTTTAATTCTCATTCCTCATCTTAACTAATTTAACATCAGCTAAAAGTAGAAAAATAGCTTTATATTTGAGGATATTTTTCAGAGAAAAATCTAAGTTGCATAATTAAAGCTGATATGCATAAGAAATGTTTCACTTTCCTAAAAACAGAAATATCACTAATTTCAGATTCAAATATAATTTTTTTCCTTTGGCATTTCTTCCTCAAAAAAAAAGGAAGAAGAAGAAGTGAGATTACATTTGATGATATTTCAGACTCACTTCTCACATTCTAAGAAATTTGGGCTGCAGCAAGCTTTAAAATATTCATGCTTCTTTTTCTAAATAGATACCTTGTAACAGAGGTTGGCGAACTTGTGAATATCAAAATTACCTGTAGGAATTGTTTTAAAAAAATGACAGTTTCTTATAGCATTAGGTTCCACTGAAGCCCCAAAATCTGCAGCTTTAACAGGTGTCCAGGTGATGCTGAAGCTGTTGCTTTGGGTACCATATTTGAGAGCCGTTATCCTGCATCTGCTTTTAGCAGCTCCAGCCTACTATGTGCCGGATTGCACCTGGCAATCCATTGATAAAAAAGAACATGCAAAGTCCTTTCACTTGCAAAGCTTTAAGCACAATGAAAGATTAAGAAAATAAACAGGCAAGCTACTGCATGAGCATGTTTACAGGTTGTTAAGTAAATGCAGGGATATAGAAAGGCCACCACCCTGCGGAAGCAGCTTATCAAAAGGTGGATGTTGTGCATGAGGAGTGGGAGGTGAGAGGTCAATAGGGAGAGAAATGGAGTGACTGGCATCAAAGCAGTAGAAGAGCCTTGATGAGGCCTTGAGTGTCCTCTACATTGGTCTATGCAAGGAGAACACCGAGAATGAGCATTGATCCCCACCCCCCACCAAGATGAGAGCAGAAGAGGCACTCAGGCAGGGCACTTCAGGGGTCTGTGGTGGGACTGAGATGTTCTTCTGAGTCTAACAATTTTGAAGAGGTATGTGTTCATAAAATGGCTCTGCCCCTGCGAGTGGAGGTGGGATGACCTTGCAATAATCCAAGTGGAAGATGGGAGTGGTTTGACCAAGAACAGATATATGGGGTGAACATAGAATTTTGTAACATTAAAAGGTAGACACTGCTCAGACATATAAAAACAGAGGTGACATTATTAAAAATAGCATTATGCTGATTACTTTATGATACAGAAATAAGGAGTTAAAAAGAGGTTAGAAAACAAAATTAAGATCATTTGTGTGATAGAGATCAGCAATAGTTTTGTTTATAGCAGTAAGAAAAACATATATAAGTTTACACTTAGAAATCTATGAATCTAAATATTTCATAGACTTTGAGGTGAAAAATCTCAAGTTAAATTGTTAGTTGGGGTGTGTGTGCATGTGTGTGTGTGTGTGTGTGTGTGTGTGTGTGTGTACATGGCAGGAATGAATGAAGTATAATGGATATAAACTGTGTATAATGGAGTTGATATCCTCAAAAAGCTTTTAGTTTATTGGAGACAAAAACAAACAAAAAGGTGCTTTAAAGAATAGCACTTAAATGCTAGAGTGAATAGGAATTATGCTTTCTATTCTTTCCAAGTCCTTTCAGATGTAAATTGCTCCTATCACAAGCACCCTATTCACAGGCCTTGAATAGTCCTCTCCTGACTTGTTCCCTGGTACTTTACACATGGGGCCGTCTCAGTCTAGGAATGCTCACACACACTCTGCCCTCCCTGCTGTCCTCCACACTTCTCTAGGACTCAAGTCACTTGTCACTTCTGAACAAAGTTTTCTAAGACAGTCATTTTATCTCCGCTGTCACAGCAAGTGAACTCTCTTTCTCCCCCTCACAGTGGAACACATCTCACCAAATTATAACATGTTCTCCTTTCTTCCTCCTTGACTAAATTATTCTCTTAAAGGAGCAGCGCCATGGAGCATTTTTCATTGCAGCTATCTGAATCCCTTGCACAGGCAGAGCTGACTCACAACAGGAATGCGGGATGAACTTGTTAAAGGAGTGTATTACTAAAAGAAGGGACCTGTAAAACATTGTAGCTTGAGGTCACATAGAGCCACTAGTGTGGGCTTCAAGGGTGTGGTTAAAAAGCTCATTTTTAAAAATAGACATGGTTTAAATTTAATGTTCTGCTAGAAATGTGTATTAATTAAATGATTAGAGGAATTAAGAAGAATGTAAAAACAAGTGTATCAAAGGCATCTCTCTGGAACAGAGCAGAGAATAATTTAGTAAAATAAATCTACATCATCATTTGGTGGGAAATAAATAAATGACAGATATATATCCAGTTATATAAATGTGTGTGTGTGTATGTATGTGTGTATGTATCCAATAAAACTGTTTCAGCTACTGAAAAGTGCAGTGGGACATGGTTATCATGTCCCTCAAGTGATCTGATGACACAATAGAGAAAATATAAGTATACAAAATTGTGGCATTCCCTACTTCTGGGAAATACCGTACTAAGAGCAATAAGACTTCTTCAAGGAATTCCCTGGCCCCTTGACATAAAATCTGAAAAAAAACAAAAACCCAAAAACCTGTGGCTGAATGATGACATAAACATTGATGCTTCCTCTTGTTTTACTCCAGCACTGTTCCTTAACTGCTCTCTTACTACACTCTGTGCCAGCCAATCAGAATTCTCCATCCCTTAGGCCCAGCCATTAAAATCACACCTGTTCTTACAGAAAACTACAGTTCCTTTCCAAGAATCAAGTGGTTTACAGTCTCCGGTAACTCCATTTCCAGGGGCTCAGAGAACCTCTTCTGGCCTCTGTGGGCACCTGCACTCACACGGACTCACTACTTTCACACAGACACATTGACAAATAAGAAAGTTTTGACAGCCGCATCTGGGTTTCCAGACCAACTGTTCACAGAAACTTTTTCTAGGTCTTGGTGTGGTAAATACTTGAAGACGTTTTGCTCCATGAACACAATAGTCTTTGAAACTAGGAAGAAACTACAGTTGTCTAGTTTAAATTTGTTTCCCTTCTCTTGGAAGAGAAAGAGTTCTAACAGAAATCTGTGGCATTCTGTACAATAAGAGGAGACTTCATAAACACTGCATGCAATCTTTGTTGCATGTTATTTATCACTACACTGTACGTGCATATGCATGCAGTTGATTCTGTGGTCTTGGAGACAAAGTAGACTACTGTTGTCTCATAACTGCAGTTACTTCTGAGATATTTTTTCAAACTCCTTTCCTCCCCTCTTTTTTCCTCTCTCCACTCTTCTTTTCTCTGTTGTCTTCTATCTCCCCTCTTTCTTTGACCCTAAGGACTGAATCCAGGGTCTTTTGCAGGCTAGGCATATAAATCACCACTGAACTATGTCCCCAAATCTGCCCATTATGTTCATTACACATCATAGGAAAAACCAGAACATAGCTGGAAATAATAAAAAGTTCAGCGTGACATTGCTAGAACATAGGAAAGTGTTTGAATCTGGAGGAATAGCATACCACAAGGTACTGAGTTGAAGCTTATATGTACTGAGTTGAGAACGTATATGTGCCTGACCAGAACAAGAGGCATCCCTTGCTGTAGCACATGCAATGAAGAGAAGTGAGCAGGAACAAGACTGTAGGTATGAAGAAAATATAGGGTGGTGTAGGGAGTTGTGCTTGGGAGCACATACTACTTCATACCCACAGTCACAGACTTGTAGCATTCTTCAAAGTCACAAAGTCCTCTCAACTCTGAGCTATTTCCAGTCAAATGACCCTGTGCTGCTTACATACATGACAAAATGGACCCTTCAGTTTAGACAATGCATCAGGTTGATTCTGAAGAGCTCATATTAGTGTAGAGGATCAGTTGTTCATAAAACACGAAGTGTTAGTCTGTAGTCTTTAATGTACCTGATAGTATTATAGTAAGAAAAGGGTTAAAAACTAAAGCACCTCAAAGATTAATTGAGAAATTACTGCTTGCTAATTCATGTAGTTCTGTACTAGATATGATTTTTATCACATTCATGAGTGTAAATCTTCCTGTGAAACTTGTTATCCTTAAGAACATGGACCCCTAAACTATGATGTCTTAAATCCTGACATTACCTTTTTTGCTTAGTTATGGAGCTGGAGAAATGCCTCAGTGAGTTAGAATATGAGGGTCTGAGTTAAAATCTCAGCACCCACATGAAGAGCAGGGCATATTTACCATCCTTCCTGCAGGATCACTAAAATACCTTATATTAAATAAGGTGGGGAGTGAAAGAATGCAATACTTAGCATCCTTATCTGGCCCCTGTAAGCCTGTGTATTCAGGCATGCCTAGAGCACCCGCCCTTGTGCACACTCCACATGTACCCCACCCTTATATGCATGTGTATACTCACATTAACACATGTGAAGTGAATAAAATAGAAACAGAAAAGTATTCATATTCCTATAATTAAAAAGTCAATGATTCCAGAGGTTAATATTGTCCAAGAATGAAGTGATAGTGCATGGCAGCTGTCCTTCCCACAGATCATCTGACTGTGTGAGGAAGGGAATGAAATCAGGGATAAGGAAAGAAGAGACAGAAGAAGAAAATAGATGCTGCGAATTTGTGCAGGAAATAAAGAGAAGCAGAAAAGCATCCTGGAGAAGGGATGTGTGTAAGATACTCTGAGGCATTTAGTCTCTTCTCATTTTGATTTTCTGTAGATGACAAATTCCACTTACATCATTTATCTTCACAGGTAGGATTTTAGGTAAGAAAATAAAGAGAAGGTTCATAAACATTATATGTTATATACCTGTAACTTAAAACAAAACTACCTAAAATGTTAAATATTAATTAGCTATATTCTCTCTGAGTTGGGAAATAAGTGCTCTTTTTGAAAGGGCCTGAGCCTATCCAGAATGGAGGATGTTAGTTACACTTATTAGTGTATGGCAATGGAAATGGAGAATAAAATTAGACACCTGATACAAGTGCACTGCCCCAAACCATGATAGTAGAAGGGGAAGATTGTCTAGACAAAATCAGGCTCTGTTCTTGTTCTGAGAAGTTTCTAAATTATAAGCAGTATGTGAGACATAGCAGCTTCATTTGGGCATGGTGGCACACGTCTGTATCCCAGCACTTAAGGCAGAGGCAGGGAGGTCACTGTGAGGACTTAGCTGGAGCTGCAGAGTGAAACTGTCTCAAGCTTCCTTAACCAAATACATCGGTCTCCCTAATAATGTTCCACATAAACTAACATTTTTCTGGTAAGTGGTTCTTGATTCATGTGGAATGTGATGGAAATGCCACTTCAGATTTATTGAAATTCTGTAGAATACTTGCAGACTGATCTTTGATTTTGAATTTATCCACTTAGAAGTAAATTGGATACAGATACTTTATAGGTGTATGCCAGAAAATAACCAATTTAGAAAACACCTGACCTCGGAAGTTTTCCTACGAAAAACTGACACATGGTGTAATTAAGTTTTATTTGTATCTTTGTCTGAGTCTGTAGCTCAATGATAGAGCACATAGCTGAAATAGCCACAGTTCCAGGTTCGACCTCCAGTTCTCTCTCTCTCTCTCTCTCTCTCTCTCTCTCTCGTGTAAAATTTTGTAGTCTCCCTTTTCTTATTAATTATGCAAAACACTAGGTTTCATTGCAACACTTCAATGCGCTTGTAACATATATTAGCAATATTTACCCCACTTACCTTCCATTGTTTCCTGCCACTCCCCAGTCACCTTACTATTCCCAGATACATTTCATTCTAATTTCATGTTAGATCCTTTAAAAAATCTAGATTCTGCACGTTAGAGAAAAATATAAAATTTCCTATATAAAATTTTCAAATTTCACATGAGTCTGGCTTATTTTGTTTGACATAATGACCTCCAGTTCCATCCATTCCCCTGTAAATAGTATGGTTTTGATCTCAGGAACAACTGTATAGCACCCCATTCTATTCATTCCAATTTCTTTATCGACTGATAGTCAACTAGGCTGATGCCGTGACTTGGAAATTATGAATATGGCTATGAAGCATAAGTGTACAGATATTTGTTGTGTGTTGCATTTGATCCTTTGATGTATAAACCCAGAAATGATATAGCTGGATAATGTGGTAGATCTAATGTTAGTTTCTGGGGAGCCTCCACACTGATTCCACAGTGGCTGGACTAATCCCCACCAACAGTATATACAGCCTGTTTTACCTATGCATCCTAACAATTTGTTTTTTGTTTGTTGGATGGTTTGTTTCTTGATGATAACCATTCTAACTAGGATAAAACAAAATCTCAATGTAGTTTCAGTTTGCATTTTCCTGGTGGCTGAGGATATTGAAATATTCCATGTATTTGTTGTATTTCTTGTAAGGAGTGTTGTTCAGTTCCTTTGTCTGATTGTTGATTGGATTATTTGCCCATTTGTACTTAACATTTTGAGTTCTTGATATATTCTGCATATAAAGCCTCTCAGATGAACGACAGGAAAAATTTGTCTCCAGTTATGTAGCTTGTCTCTTCTTTTTGGTGATTATTTCCTTTATGTTCAGGAGCCTTTGACTTTGATGCAATCCTACTTGTCAGTTCTTGCTATTACTTTCTGAGATATTAGCATCCTACTCAGAACACTGTTGTCTCCATATGTGTCTCTTAAAGTAATTTTCTGTATTTGATGAAGTAAATATTATTTAAAATATCAAAATGGCAGTTAAATACCTACTATTGTATATGATTAGGATTCTTGAGCAGAGAACTGTACACTGGCATTTGTAGCTGTGGTTATTTTCTCTGTGATGTCATTTTATTGGATGATATTTCCAAAAGTTGTAGGTACATTAGAGAACTCAAAATGTTTAAGTTATTTTAGACAGATATTTTCTTCTTAGTTCTTGTAAGGTGTGTCTTTGTCTAATAACAAGAAGATATACAGAGTGTTGCCTTCATAGCCTTAGCCACCTGACAGCATCTTACAATTCTGCAGAAGGTACCAGCATATTCAGCACCAAAGCAGAATGCTTATATTAACCAATGAGAATTGCTATAAGCAAAAGAAACTCAGATAAGCTTCATTGAGTAGACAAACTGCCAGTGTTGATATTTAAATTTCCCATGCTCCTCTGATAAGCTCATATAGTAGTCAGGTGAGCAGAAAGGGGGGCTTTGAGTAGAAAAAGAACCATTGACGAAGGACTTTCTGAATTCTGTTTAAAAGATTCCTTCCCACTTCTGTACTCCTTGCCATCATTATTTAATGCAGTTGTCAGTGCCCTCTAGACACCAGGCTAATTTACAAGGACTCTTAGGAGATTTCTTGCTTGTTCCCTAATACAGAGTATGCATTATTTGCTGAGGACTTTAGAGTTGTGCATGTATATGATTTTGCTTTTGAATTTAATAAAGGTTGCTCCCTTAGAGTTTCTATTGCTGTAAAGAGACACCATGACCATGGCAACTCTTATAAAGGAAAACATTTAATTGAGGCTAGCTTACAGTTCAGAGGTTTAGTTCATTATCATCATGGTGGGTGGCGTGCAGGCAGACATGGTACTGAGGAAGGAGTTGAGTTCTACATCTTGATAGGCAGTCAAGAAATGAACTGTAACACTAGGTATAGCTTAAACATAGGAGACCTCAAAGCCCACCCCTACAGTGACACACTTCCTCCAACAAGAGCACACCTACTCCAACAAGACTACACCTCCTAATAGTGCCACTCCCTTTGGGGACCATTTTCTTTCAAACTACCACAGTTAAACTATAAGAGTTTTAGTACTTTGGTACAATTTTTCAATCTGATTGTTCTTTTGTCATGTAGTTATTTTGTTATTTTTCTACTCAGAAATTTCCTGGAAAGAAATTCTGTAGACAATTTAGAAGGGCTATAGTGTCTGAAAGATAGACAATATTTTGCTGATCTTCAAAGCTCTTTTCAGAATTACAATTTTGTTTGAGCTTCTACACAAGGGTACATTACAAAAGATTCAAATCAGCCAATCAGTAACAAAGAAATATTGTCCTGCTTTCCACAGCAGTATCCTCATGGAACACATTGTAGATATTAAACAGAGACTCTGGCCTGAGCTAGGCCCTCTCTGGATCTTGATTACTAACATCAGTCTTTAAGACTCATATAGTTTATACCCTGCTTCCCCCTCCCTTTTTTTTTGAAGCACTCAAAGAATAGATCTCCCTGCCTGAACTTCAAATATCCTGGGTACCTCCACCTGACCTCCTCTGGGCATTTCCTTTTTGTTTGAATTGTGAGATTTCAAAATTTCAGTCTGTTTCTTTCATGTCTTGCTCTTTGCTAATGAAAACATTAAATAAACCCTAAAGTTTTATTTAAGCTAAATAGTTCCATGTTTGCTAAAGCACAGTCTTTAAATAATTTCCAAGATGCACAGTAACTCCTTAAATAGTTTAATAATATGATTCAATTTTAATGTGTTTTAGAAAACTATCTATATTACTTAATACCAATAATTTTTAAATTAAACCTTTAGCAAGGTCTATATTTTTGAAAGTACAATCTCAAGAAAAATTACTAAGTAATAGCCCCCATAGCTTTGTATATTATATATATATATATATATAAACAATATTATATAAAGAGAGAAAAATAGTGAGGAACAATGCCATATTGTGTTTTGTCTAATAACTTCCCAGATAATTCCACTTCCCACTTATCTTAGCACCACAGATGTCTGCCACTCACATTAGTTCTTTCTTGACTTTTTGTTGCTTTTTTTAAATCTAAGATTTTTATCTTGCGAATTGTTCAAAACAAGTTTGTAAACAGACTCATTTTTATTACCGTATTGGATTTCTATGCAGAAACTTAGATAATCACTTTACCAACACCCTAAAGACACCCAGGTCATTTCTAGTCTTTCTTTTTACAATTGGCCTATAAAATAACAGATTTATTCATGGATTTTTCATGTTTACATGTTTTCATTTATTCTCCCTGCATCCTGTTTTTCCTCCCTTGTCTCCCTAACCTACTCCTGTTCCCATTCTCATTTGTATCTTTTCAGCCCCAGGAATCTATCTTCCACTTTCTTATAACATGCATTTTAATACATTCCTCTCCATCCCTTAAAACTTTTTGATCCCTTCTCATGGGTCCTTTTCTAGTTTCCGGGCCTCCACATACAATTAATCCCTACTAAACGAACATATCTATGGACAATAGGCCAGGATCTGCTTATGACAGATACCATGGAGTGTTTGTCTTTCTGAGCTTGGGCTATCTCATTTAATATATTTTTCAATTCCACATATTTACTACAAATTTCACTTTTCTTACAGATAAATATAACCCCACTGCTTGAATATACCACATCTCCTTAATCCACTCTTCTAATAATAGACATATAACTGGGTCTATTTCATTGATATTGTGACTAGAGCAAAAATAAACATGAATGAACAAATATATTTGTTGTGGGATATAAAGAGTTCCTTGGCTGTAGAACTTGGAGTATGGCTGGGCCATATGATTCAATGTTTTGTGTTTTGAGAAGCCTCCACACTGTTTTCCATAGTGT
Source organism: Peromyscus nudipes (assembly GCA_902168325.1). NCBI lineage: Eukaryota > Metazoa > Chordata > Mammalia > Rodentia > Cricetidae > Peromyscus > Peromyscus nudipes. The sequence continues at coordinate 47,973 of CABHPH010140555.1, forward strand.
CTGCCCCCAGTTACACTGCAACCAGCAAGTGTATAAGAATTTCTCTTTCCCTATATAGGTACCATATTTTTTATGGTAGTGTTTCTACTAGTGTGCTTACGGAACCACAAAGTAGTTTTAGTGTACATTATGGTGTTAGTTAAGTGTGAACACTTTAAAACTATTTATTAGCCATTTTTATTTCTTCTTTTGAGAACTGTTTATTTTCGTGGCCTGTTTATTATTTGGCTATTGGGAAGGGGTTATTTAATTTTTGTAGTTCTTTATCTACATTAAACACTATCATCACAATTTTTCAAAGTACACAGGCACACACACACACATACACACACACACACACACACACACACACACACACACACACACATGAAGTACATAAGTGTTCACTTGGGGCCAGCAAAGGATGACAGAGATTAGAAGGGAAAGGGAAAATGGAGAATGAACACTATTGACCATGTAAATATTTTATGTGTGATGAAAGTTTCCAAAAGGCAGTGATCATTGTCCAACTCTGTGGACATACTAAGTTGCTTTTTTATATTCAAAATAGATAAATTGTATGATGGATGGATTTCATATCAATAAGCTTCTTTGAAAGAGACATTGAAAATTTAATTAACTTGTATACAATGACATAAAAACATGGGATTTTTATAAAGTTCTAGAATGTGAAACTGAAGATGTATTGACGCTGCCATTCATCTCTGAGGAACTCTTCAAATGGATATACTGTTATAGTCAGGAGGCTTCCAAAGGGCTTGGAAGATTTCCCGTAAATGAAATGATTTAACTAAATTCTATCAACCTTGAAAAGAAGAACTTAAGTTTACAAGCAAATACATTTGTCTATTGCCATATTACCCTAAACCTGATAGTTCTCATCAAATCTGAGAATCCAAGTAGGGTCAGTTCTGGTTAGTACTTGAATGAGAGAACAAACAAGATTATGATAAACATTGCTAAAGTCAGAGTTTCCCAGCCTATGAATCCCTAAGAGAGCTCACAAATGAGCTTCAAGGAGTCTATTAACCCCTTGAAGCTCCATGGATAATTATTTCAATGCACATGTATGATTATTTGTCTAAATATATTCCCTACTGCCAAAGAATGGCTAAAATTCACTTGTTTGTGTTGAATTGTCTTCTATAATATAAGAAATATTACAGAAGAAGGTTTCAAATAAGAAAGTAGCCTCCATAAACCAGAAATCTCCAGGGCTTCAATCTGCACATTCAGAATTTACCTTTCTCTCCTTGCAAACACCTAACGTTTTTATTTTATAATTTAATTTAATTTTACATATCAGCCATGGATTCCCCTGTCCTCCCCACTCCCGCCCCCCCCCTTTCCCCCAGCCCCCCCCCCACTCCCATCTCCTCCCAGGCAAAGACTCCCCTGGGGATTGAGTTCAACCTGGTAGATTCAGTCCAGGCAGGTCCAGTCCCCTCCTCCCAGGCTGGGCCAAGTGTCCCTGTATAAGCCCCAGGTTCCAAACAGCCAGCTCATGCACTGAGGACAGGTCTTGGTCCCACTGCCTGGATGCCTCCCAAACAGTTCAAGCTAATCAGCTGTCTCACTTAATAGGGCCTGATCCAGTTGGGGGCTCCTCAGCTATTGGTTCATAGTTCATGTGTTTCCATTCGTTTGGCTACTTGTCCCTGTGCTTTTTCCAATCTTGGTCTCAACAATTCTCGCTCATACAAACCCTCCTCTTTCTCGCCAATTGGACTCCTGGAGCTTCACTTGGGGCCTAGCCGTGGATCTCTGCATCTGGTTCCCTCAGTCATTGGATGACAGTATGACAGTTTCTAGTACAACAATTAGGGTGTTTGGCCATCCTATCACCAGAGTAGGTCAGTTTGGGCTGTCTCTTGACCATTGCCAGTAGTCTATTGTGGAGGTATCTTTGTGGATTTATGGGGATCTCTCTAGCACTTAGCTTCTTCCTATTCCCATGGGGTCTTCATTTATCATGGTCTCTTATTCCTTGTTCTCCCTCTCTGT
>CABHPH010140556.1:0-17281 GCA_902168325.1 Peromyscus nudipes
TTTATTTATTTATTTTTTAAATTACACTCATGATATTAATCACATTTGTGGTATTCATAGATTACATTCGCAGTATTCATTCAATTATATATATATAATATATATATATATATTTTTTTTTTTAATTTTAAATGCTGAATGTCATTTATTGAAGGGGGGAGGAGATCTTAAATACAGGCTTGGTTTTTTTTTTGTTTTGTTTTGTTTTGTTTTGTTTTTTGTTTTGTTTTCCTAGACAGGGTTTCTCTGTGTAGCTTTGCGCCTTTCCTGGAACTCACTCTGTAGGCCAGGCTGACCTCAAACTCACAAAGATCCGCACCACCACCGCCCGGCCGAAATAGTAAATCTTTAAAAGTCTCTCCTTGGACAGATGCGGAGAATGGCTGAGTCACCTGGCAGGTGGATGTTTGTTTACGTTTAAGGACTTGCTCCCTTTGGTTGGTTGTTTTCCTAAGGAGTAGCTGCGTTTTACAGTTCCGCGAGCAGTGTGTGTGCCTGCTGCTGTGTATCGCTGAACCTGTCGTAGTGGGCCTCGATTTTAGCCATTCTCATGGTGTGTTGTGGTGGCCTTTCCTGGTGGTTTTAGCTTGCTCTCCCCTAAGGACAGAAGACCCTGGCCACCTTTCCATGCGCAGACTGGCCGTTGGCATGTCGTCCTTGCTGAGGCCTGTTCAGATCCTTTGCTAATTTTTTAAAATCCAAAATCATTCCATATTTTCTTAGTCCATGGCTTGTCTTTTGAAAACCAGAATTGTATTGCCCATGCGGGAATGTGGAGGTCAGAGAACAGCTGTGGGAACAGGTTCTCCGATCTTACGGGTTTGGGGATCAGACTCAGGCTTGGTGACAAGTGTCTTTCTTTATCCACTAAGCCATGTCACCAGCTCTAAAATACTTTCTAGTTTCTCTTTTGCTGTGTGTTTTGGCCTTGGGTTAATTACCAGGATATTTAGTTTCCTGATATTTACCAAACTATTTCTATCTCGGATTTCTGATCTAATTTAGCTGTTGTCAGAAAATTGAATGCTCTAACTTAAAAAAAAAAAAAAAATTCCAGGTTAGTTTGTGTGTGTGTGTGTGTGTGTGTGTACATGCACGAGCTCATAGGAGTGCACTGTTTGGAGGGACATGTTCTACACATGTCACTTAGGTCTCGTGACTCATAGTCTTGTTCAGAGCTGACTTTCCACCTTTCCTCTGCTTATCAATGAGAGAGACTGAAGTCAGTCTGCAATTGTAGGTTTGTTTGTTCTCTGCCTGTCATGTATCAGTGTCGCATCGTGTATTTCACAGCTCTGTTACTAGGCGTAAACAGATATGTTTAAGACCTTTTTTATGTCCATTTGATTAATCCCTTTCTTTCTTTCTTTTTTTTTTTTTTTTTGGTTATTCGAGACAGGGTTTCACTGTAGCTTTGGAGCCTGTCCTGGAACTCTGTAGCCCAGGCTGGCCTCGAACTCACAGAGATCTGCCTGCCTCTGCCTCCCAAGTGCTGGGATTAAAGACCTGTGCCACCACCGCCCAGCTTTTATTTATTTATTTATTTATTTATTTAATCCCTTTCTTTCATTATGAAAAGATATAGCCCTGGTTGGCCTTGAACCCTTTACCCACTGCCTCCTCCCAAATGCTGAGATTACAGCTGTGCATCACCACATCTGGCTGAGATTACCTTTTTTAAAAATCCTTAGTTATATTCTTTGCTCTGGAATCTACTTAGTCTGATATTGATAGCTTTTCATTTGACTAGCAGTCACATGATATGTATTTTTTTTTTAATCCTTTTACTGTTGACCTAATAAAGTGTGTTTCTCTTACAGGCAACACCCAATTGGGTCTTCCTTTTTTTTTTTTTTTTAATTCAACCTGGCAACCTCTGTCTTTTCATTGAGGTGCTAATACCCTTGCATCTAACGTCCTTAATTGATGGGGTTCAAGCCTGTCGCCTGCCGCCTGCCGTCCGTTTATGTGACTCATTTGTTCTCTGTTCCTTTTCTCTTTCTTCTTCCCTGGGTTCTTTCGGATTACCAAATAATCTTAGCGATTCTGTGTTAGCTTCCTTTCTGGCTAACTAAGCTGTAGCTCTGCTTCGGGGTTTCCAGTATACATTTTCCTCGTTGCAGTTAGGTGATGCTGTCTTGCTTCACACATGGCATAAAGATCTTATGACAATATACTTCCATCTCCTTCCTCCCACCCTTTGTACTTTTACCATACTTTTCCTAGCTCCGCGCTGTATCATTGTCAATATAAAGAAACTTAAATAATAACATGTTTGTCCATGGAGCTTATTGTCTTTCCATTTCTATTCTAGAGATATGTTTCTGTTCATTTGTTTTCCTTTTGCCCAAAGGCACTCCTAACACTTCTTGTATATGTCTATATATATATATATACACACATTTTTCCAGGTTGACAGGCATTTTCTCTCAGTACTTTGAAGAATTTACTCCACTGCCTTTGTTTGCATTGTTTCTAGCAAGAACACGGTCAGGAGTTTTTATTTTAATGTATTTTTTTCAGAAAGAGATCCTTGAATCCAACCTCCCTTGCTTAGTTTCCTCCCTTACCAGGACCAGTAACAATTTGCAACCAACCCCCTAAATGATGACAAACATTCATAAACTACCGAACAATCAAAACCACCCACCCCACCTCTTGGGAATGTGGGTGTTATATTCTTAGAATTACTTCCTGCTGACTGGGGGTGACAGAATCTTTAGGGTACCCTGGGAGAATTGAGATAATGGTCAAGTCCTGGGAGAGCTAGCTATATTATTTTTTGTTTGAACTCTGTGTGATGGGAAAGTGTAGGGCTTATCTAAAGTCTTAGCTGGATAGACTGCAAGGTTAGACCATCTCAACTAACTGCCTTGAAATTGTCCCGAGTAGTTTCTAGTTCAAAGATGATCTTTGGGTGGTGTTTGTCAGCTTAGTGGCATCACCATAATCCAGGTGGAATCTTTGTTGTGGGGGCCCCATCATCTTTTTTGAAGACTTCAAAAATCACTGTTAGGAATGATCACAGTTCACTGCAGAAAACTTAAACATTTTAAATATCATATGCAGCAGATCACAGATAGGTTAAAAGACCACAATCTATTAAGTATATCCGGGGTACACAAGCTTAATTCCTAGTTACCTGATTCAGGCTCAAGCCTGAAATCATGTACAGGAAGCTAGATGAAGCCTATTTCTAGAATTAGTTAATACTCTATATGACCATTAATATCATGACAGAAAGTATATATTATATATACAGTAATCTTATACATTTAGAGATAATATTATACAATAGATTAGTCCCTTTAGTTTCTTCTGTCCCTTAATCAGGTGGCTCTTCTGACATGAGACAGAGAGTTTGGATTTTTCCTTTAACAATCATGCTTGGGTGTAGAGAAGGAGAGAGCCATGCTCCAACTCCAAAGCCAGCTTTGATTTTTAACTGAATTGGGACCACAAACAGACCATTTGCCTTTTATGTCTGTAGAGAACAGCAGAAACAAATATTTGGGAAGATTTGTGAAATTTTATTCTGTTAGAAATGTGCTATACCATTAGGCCAATTTTGCTCTTTTTCTTGGGACATTTTTCTCTGGATGATTTGTACTTCTTCCAATGTCTCATTTGTTCAGTGGTCTTCAGATTCTTTAATGGGATGCTTTTATTCTCCTGGAAAGACAAAAACAAAACTCTGCCCCAACCCTAACTTTGGCAAATTCCTTTTTTGTCAGGAGCAAAATGGTTTTTGACAACAGAAAAAAATATTATCTTTTAATAATAAAAAATTATTTTTTTCCATACCTGATCCAAATGAAAGGCATTTTTTTGTCTTTTTTTTTAACCTTTTTTGAGCTTTATTGGGGGGGGGGGGGAGACAGAGACAGAGACAGAGAGAGACAGACAGAAGGAAAGAGAGCGGAAAGAACATTTTTTAGTCTTATGAGTTAGTTTGGATTGAATGACCAAGCTGTCTGATGAACTTTCGCCTCTCCTGTAAGAGGTCTCTCTCCTGTTTGAATCTAATCTTTATCAGTCTTGATGGCATCCATAGCGTTTCTTCTCCTGTGGAAACAAAAGCAGTACGTTTTCACACAGTATACAAATATCCCACAGCAAGCTGGGTGTCTTCTGTAATTGCTCTCCACTGTATGTATTGAGGCAGGGTTTCTCACTTGAGTCCAGAGCTTGTCAGTTTGTCCTGTCTGGCTAGCTGACTTGCTCTAAGGACTCCCTGTCTTCAGCTCTCATGCACTGGGCAGGCTGTCACGTCTACCAGGCAGTTGCATGGGTGCCCGGAGTCTGCACGTCTGTCCTAGCATCCACTGAGTGGTCTCCCCAATCTTTAAGGCCAGCTTCTTTTTCACATGTGTGGGTGGTTGCCTACATGTGTGTTTCTGCATTTCTTGCATGCTTGGTGCCTGCAGAGGCCAGAAGAGAGCCATCACCTTTTGAACTGGAGTCACAGATGGTTGTGAGCTCCCATTCAGGTGCTGGCACTCAAACCCCGGGTCTTTTGGAAGAGCACCCGGTCCTCCCAACCGCTGAGCCGTCTATCCAGCCCCCTCTAGTACTAAATTTTTAGTAGTCAGATGTGTATGTGTGGGTTTGTACTTGTGTATATGTATGCTGTATTAAAACATACAAAAGAGCAGCATAGACATATGGAAAAGCAAGACAGATCTGCTTCGTGATTGTCATTGCTAAGTGAGTAGCTAGACTCGATGATTGCTGTTTTCTTCCTCGTTTTTTTGCTGTTACTTCCAAATTAATATTTCTCCTATAATCTAGAAAAAATAACTAAGCATTTGTTGTATTTGGTTCTGTTTGTTCGGGATTTGTCTTCATTTGTTTTTTACAAGATTTTGCTAGATAGCCCCAAAGGCCTCAAACTTGAGGCTGTTCTCCTGCCTCAGCTTCCCAAGTGCTGGGATTCCAAGTGTGTGCTACCACATTCAACAGATACGAGATCTTCCAGAGGGTGACATTCCACACTAGCTGACTCAGAACCGGAAGTCATATTCACTGTAATTAAAGCAGCCAGTATAGTGTTCTAGAAAGATCCATAAAGGCTGTATAGGACTCTCCAGCCTGAGTGCTTGGGAAGGCTGAGGTGTCTGTCACTCTCTGTGCAGGCATGCTTGCTGGGTTTGCTGTTTCCCTCAGCCCAGCCTCTCTCTTGTCCCATCTACAGATTGTTCGAGTGGAGCCCTTGGTGTCTATGGGTCAGGTGACAGCTTTGCTGAACTCCATTGGCTGGACCTTGCCTGTGTTACCTGAGCTCGATGACCTCACAGTGGGTGAGTACTCCATGTTCCCGGCAGGAGGGCTAGGTGGTCCCGCGTGTCCGAGTGGAGGAACGTCGAATCCCTTCCGTATAGCAGATCTGCTCTGCGACGGCTGCGTTTCCCTTTGGGCCGGAAATGGCCGTGCTCCATTTCTGAGCAGTTCAGATGTTTTGACCCTGTCTGCTCCCTCATGACTGTCCATTGCTCAAGTTCTACCGGTGTCGCACGCAGAATACGTTTGGTCCCTCTCCCTGTAGGCCCCCCCCCAAGCTCTTTTCCAGGGACAACATCTTCCCATAGGTCATAGCACCCTGCCACCCAGTCACCTCTCTTTTCATTGAAGTTCCTCTTAAAGTGGATGCACACACAGATTTTTTTTTTTTTAACCTCTGAGACTGGTCAGAGGTGAGGGTGGTCTCAAGGAGACCTTCTCACTCCTACTCTCCAAATGGATGACTCTCGGAGAACATCCTAATTTAGCAGCTCCGTGTCCGCCAGCCCCACCCTGCACACCACAGCTTTCCCTGCTGACATCCATGTCTCTGCAGGGGGCCTGATCATGGGCACAGGCATCGAGTCGTCGTCCCACAAGTACGGCCTCTTCCAACACATCTGCACTGCATACGAGCTGATCCTGGCCGATGGCAGCTTTGTGCGCTGCACGCCGGTAAGTTCAAAGATGGGGATATTGGGGACTGTGGAGCCGGGGAGGTGGCTGTCCTTGGATGCCTCACTTTAAGTACATCTCTTGGGCTGTACAGCCCCTTAAATGCACTTAGGTACTGTTAAGAATGCTTCATGCATGTTATTTTCTCCAACAAACTGTGAGGTCAGATAGGAAACTCAAGCACAGAGAGGCTAATAACTACCCAAGGTCACACAGTAAATCTTACACAGCTAGAACTTAAACGTGGGTCATTGAGTTCAAGGTGGGTACATACATCAGAGCCTCCAGAGCCTTGGCCTCACAAAGAGAGCCCAAGGAAAGATGACTAGCTCAGGAATTCCGGTCTGGAATAAATAAGCCGCAGTCAGACAAGGACTGTGTCACATTGGTTCAACGCATCTTCCTACACGCTCACTGAGCCCTGTTACCTGGTTATCGGGGAGAAAGGAGACAGGCTCCTCGGAAGCCAGATCCTCTGACAGCTGTGTGATCTGGAGGGGGAAGATGTGATGTCGGTTCCCGGAATGGAGCCAGGGGTGCGGTTTTGGGAGTTCGTGCTGCTGTGGACCTGGACAGTGAAATGAGCTAGTAGCCTAGGGGAGGGATTGGTTGACTGAGTCCTGCTGTACCAGAGGCTCCTGCTGCCGGCCACAAAATTTCCTTGTCCCCTGTCACCCTGCTCCCTGTCCTGCCTACCCCCAAGGCAATTCAGGTCAGAGCTGGCACATCGCGGGCCTATTGATAAGCCAGCCTGAGGCTGGATTTTTTTTGGAAAAGGGCTCTTGGAGACGTAAAAAAAAATCTAACTTAGAATGGCTAGTGGACAAGGCAGTGTCCGTCTCTAGGACAGGTAGGGTCAGATGTTCAGAACCTGAGGAGGGCTGTAGGGAGAACACTACTTCAGAGTTGGGAGAGCCTGACTGAGGCAGGTCAACTTGTAGAGACTCATACTCCTTACCTGTCCTAAGGTGGCAGTGCCCTGCCAGGCCCTGAATATAAGGTGAAGCAGGCCAGGAAAGGCAGTCTCTCTCTTTTAGCGCCAGCTCAGGAGAGGGCGTTTTCACATTTTCATGCCTCTTGGCTACCCTGACTCTGATAGGATCTAGCTCATGTAGCCTGCCCTGGTGCCCCTCTGGGGTCTTTGGTCATGACCTTGCTGGGTAGCATGTGGTTCGGGGGCTAGGCCTTAGCAGCAGGTAGTGGATGCTGTTCAGCTGAGCATCCCTGGTATAGGGAGCAGTAGGAGATTAAATATGAAGTGGAAACTGCAGAGGGAAAATTGAGTGCTGATTATATTGTACATTGCTCAGGATAGCAACAGGCAGGAATCCGGCCCAGACCCTACGTCCCTTTACTGACCATGTCTAGAGAACAAGCTCTCAGCATGTGCCAATTCTGTCTCAGTCTGAAAACTCAGACCTTTTCTACGCTGTGCCCTGGTCCTGTGGGACCCTGGGTTTCCTGGTGGCTGCCGAGATCCGTATCATCCCTGCCAAGAAGTATGTCAAGCTGCGATTTGAGCCAGTTCGGGGCCTGGAGGCCATCTGTGAAAAATTCACCCAGGAGTCCCAGCGGCTGGAGAACCACTTCGTGGAAGGGTTGCTGTACTCCCTAGATGAGGCTGTCATCATGACAGGGGTCATGACGGATGACATAGAACCCAGCAAGGTAAGCCAGGGGAAGAAAGGTGGCCTGGGGCTGGGCCTCTTCTAGACTGTTCCTTGTGGCAGCCCACCAGGTAACAGGCTCCTTCAGAGCTGTGTTGGGGCCACAAGAGTCCTGTCTCCTCCACTCCTGCCCCCTGCTTGTCACGTGACTCCCTTGTGGTAGACAAAACCTAATGTCTATAATGACAATCCGTACCATAGATGAGGAATCGAATTCTCCAAGGGTTAATTTAAATTTCCACAGGATGACAGGGGCAAGATTGAGCAATTACCTTGCTACATCCTCCAAACCAAATGGGCACACCTTCAGCTTTCACCATATAATGGTGAATGTTTTATTAACATATTTTAATTATACCCAACAAGTGTGTAATGTTTTAATCTTTATTTTCAGACAGGGTTACATACTAGCTCAGGCTGTCCTGGAACTCACTGTGTAGCCCAGGCTAACCTCCAACTAATAGCCATCCTCTTGCCTCAGTCTCTTGAGTGTGAGTTCCGGAATTATAGGTGTGAGTCAACTATGTAATCTATTTGTTGTTGTTTTTGTTTGTCTTACTGTGTAGCCCTGGTTGGTCTGGATCTCACTGTGTAGACTAGACTGGCCTCAAATTCAGAGACTAGACTGGCCTCTGCCTCCCAAGTGCCAGGATTGAAGACGGGTGCTATCATGCCTGGCAACCAAGTAATTCACGTTTTTAAATGATAAACTAGTATGGCAATGTCGAATATGTAAGAAAGATAAGGTGCATGTCTTCACACACACACACACACACACACACACACACACACACACACACACACGGTGTCCACTTCCACAGTTGGCTGTGCATTTCCCAGCGTATGTGGTCAGGCATGTGCTGATTGTATCCTATTCCGAACCACTTGGTTGAATGTAAGTACTTGACCTAATTCAAGACTCTCTTCTTGTCCTTTCATACTAACATTTTTATGAATGCAATGGAATCCTGAGCCAAGATGGGAGCACCCTAAATATGGGTGAGGGAAAGCACACAGCCCTCAATGGAGTAATTGTGTTCCTGCCCGCATCCAGCACCAGGTGGCTGAAGGCCCGTTCCCCTACATTCTTGCCAACAGTAGTGAGAGTATCGCACTTTGATTTTTGCCAATCTGATAAGGTTAAAAATAGTTCCTCTTTCTTTTGTAGCTCTCTCTCATTACTTGCAGGGGTGAACATAGCTTTGCAGCGTTTCCTAGTTTGTCTGCCTTTATCTGTGATCGCCTCTTCAAATTTGTCTTGCCGGGTGGGTAAGCGTTGTCCTGGCTCTGCTGCCCTAGCTGATTTGCTGTCTTCAGAACAGTGCGATAAGCAAATGGCCTGTCTGTTGCTTATTAAAAATAAAAAGCTACTGTCCACAGTTGGAAATAATTTAAGTTGCTCCCAGTTTTGTTTGTTTTGGTTTTTAACTTAATTAGTGGAGCAACGAGAACCTGCTTTAATATCTTAAAGTAGAATTAGCACACCAAAGTATAGGCATCTCTTAAGGCTCTTGATCTGTACCTACACACTTGAATGTTTTAAAATTGGGGACCTCAAGATGGCTCAGTGGATATGGGTACTTCCCACCAAGGCTGAGTTTGATCTTTGCAACCTACATGGCAGAGGGAAAGACCAAACTCCACAAGTTGTCCTCTGTTACACACACACAGACACACACACACACACACACAATCAATTAATTTTGGTGTGGTTTTGTTTAATGGGAGAAGAGGGCTAAGGTTTGGCCCAGGGTAGAGTGCTTACCTAGTGTCTGAGGCCCTGGTCTTGTAAAATACAGGAATTGAAAAGGACTCACAAGTCTTGTGGCACTGTCCCCTCTCCATATTAGGACATGAGGCCCAGTGAAGGGAGACTCCTGGAGATACCCAGCAAGCAGAGCAGGTTTACATTCTGGTCTCTGCTCCTGGTTCATGTGGGTCCCTGAGTCCCAGCTTCTAGAGTTTAGCAGCATCCACAGCATTGATTGCTGGTGGCACATGTCTGTCTGGAGGAGGACACATGTCTGGAGGAGGGCATTCAGGAGCATTAGTGGCAACAGAAGCCGTGGAGCTGAAGTGTTCTGGCTCTCCCTGGCCTCAAGCCTAGTCATGGTGAGCCCCCACACCCCTATTCACCTATCAGGGGAATCTGGTCCAGAGGTGTTCCAGCTTCTCCCGGGCATTTCCTTAGAGACTGTCCACAGTGTAAAGCTGAGGGGAGGAACCGAGGGGAGAAGTCACCCGCCATACCAAAATAACTTTACCGTTGTCTGATGGATTAGATGCCATCAAAGTGTTAAAAGGATTTGTTAAAAGGATTTGTTCGGCTTTTTGAAGTGTTTGGACACCTGACCCAATCCCTGTATTTCCTGAGGAGGGAATGAAGGCCCCAAGACCCTTCCAGGAGCTCCTCCAGGCCAAGCTCCTCCAGAAAAACCCAGAGGCCAGAGATTCTTGCCTTTTGTCCTAGCAAGCAAGACTGGGACATCAGATGTTAGCCAAGCTGGGACAGGAGAGTAGTAGATACTGTTAGATGGGTCAAGCGGCCCAGTTTAGAAGCCAGCCAACACTGTGATGGGTTGTCTGGTGGTACCATCCAAGGTGAGGCTCTCTGTGAAGATGTAACCCACTTTACAGCCGGGCGGGGGCAGCTCTCTGTGGCTACGTTAAAGCCAGAATGAGCTTCTGCAGCCACCTGGCCTTCCCAGCTGCCATGTGTCCTGAGTGGTGGTTAGGTTGACTTATTTATTATCGTTTCAGGGCTTCTCTGGTACAATGGTTCCCTAAGACCTTGGACCTAGGCACCCCAAGTTTCGACTTAATTACACAGTGGATGCCACTGCCCGGCAAATGGCCAGGCCTCAGCTGCCTCAGATCAAATTGCTCCGTCTGCTGCTGAGTTTCGGTCCCCTTCTCTTACTAAGCAGAGGCCTCACTATCCACAGGGAAGCCAGCTTGGGCAAAACCATCTAGCCCACTGTGGCTCCCACGCTCCTCCCCACAGAGTGCCTGCCGCAGAGAAGGCTCCCACAAGAGGGAAGTGACGGGTGCTGGCTGCAGAGGGAAAGGCTGAAAGCCAGGGGGAGGGCAAGGAACTGATGCTGTGGCTCACTGTGGGCCAGGCCCCTGCTAGGTGTGTTTTGTGTTTTGATCTGTACAGCCACTCCAGTCAGAAGTATCAGTATCTCGCCATATACAAAGTGAGACAAACAGGCTAAAGGATCAGCCTCATGGCTTATACATGGGAAAAGCAGATTGGTACACAGAATGTATAGTATGGTATGGTCTTGTTTTTTGTTTGTAGTTTTTTATTTGTTTTTTTTTTTTGTTTTGTTTTGAGAGAGAAAAATATATATTATTTTTAGATAATGTCTAATTTTTTTATTGTTAATTCGCACCAGTTCACACAGCTAGAGTATGGCTGGGCAACATTTGGCCAGCCTTCCAGCCCTAGAACGTTCTCTCTTCCCAACATGCCCAGAATCCATTTCAGGGAGAGGGAACTGGGGTCTGAGCAGCTAAGTCATCTTGGAACCAGGCAGATCAAGGCCCCCGAACCTCTGAGAACCCTAAGACAACAGTCCAATGTGTCATTTAGGCATTGCAGGACACAGAGCCCGGGGCCAGGACCTGTAACCTAGGAGCTTCCCTCCAGGAGAGGGAGACTATAGCGAAAGTGCCCAACCCAGAGGACTGGAGCCAAGTCGGGGAACAGCAAGGAAGGGCCATGGTTGGCTGGAGCTGAAGCTGTGGGTTGCAGTGAGGGTGGTCCACACTGGCTCGGTGAGGGCAGTGGAGCTAACCTGTACAGAGCCTTGAATTATCATTGACACCGTGAACAGTGGCTTCTGCCTGAAGCAGGACACTGGCTAAGATGGGCCACTAAATTCCCTAGAGTGCCAGAGCCAGCTCCATGGCCCTGTGCACAGCACTAAGGTCACTGAGCGAACGCTCTCTGCTGTAGAGTGCCTGCTGTGCCCAGCCCGCCTGGCTTTGAAGATGCTCCAAGGCCGCAGTTGACATGTCAGAGCTTTGAAAAGGCCAAGGGGATTGAACAGCGGCCCGGATCACTGTTGCTCCCTGGTGGCTTCCTGGTGGTGTCTGGCACTCTGATCACAATACCCTCTTGTCGTTTCAGCTGAATAGCATTGGCAGTTACTACAAGCCGTGGTTCTTCAAGCACGTGGAGAACTACCTGAAGACAAACCGTGAGGGCCTCGAGTACATTCCCCTGAGGCACTACTACCACCGCCACACTCGAAGCATCTTCTGGGAGCTCCAGGTGAGGCGTGGCTGTCTCAAGGCCCTGGCTCCTCTGGGACAGCGGGCCATTCACATTGTGGCCACAGTTCTCTGTCCTTTTGGTGAAGTGAAGGGTCTTGTCCTCACCGTCCAGCAGAGCAGTTACTGTTTTTTGGGCTGGAGACAGCCACCTGCGGTGAGAGGTTGCCTTCCACTGTTGACATTGAGAGTGAGGCCATACTTTGGGGAAAGCAGACCTGCTTTATCTTTCAGGAGGCATTATATCCTTACTGAACAGAGGGATTCTAGCTCAGCGTGGGGCCAGAGCAAGAGGGGGAAAGGCTGTGCAAAGGGGCGAGAGGAGAGTCAAGTTCAGTCTTGAGGTGAGATTGTGTATAGAGCTGAGTGGACAGGAGGACAGGCCACGCAGAACCTCCAGGACAGCTCCTGGGCAGAGAAACGGCCAGCGGTGGGCTAAGAGAATTAATTAGCGCAGGCTGCATATGTCTGAAACACAGCAAGGTTGCTGAGCTAGAGCCAGGGTGCAGAATGAGGTCACACAGCAGCCAGAGGCTGGGTCACATGGCTCCTTGTAGGTCAAGTGAGAACTTAATGCTTTATTCTAGGTGTGATAGGAAGCCAGTGGACGCTTTGAGCAGGAAGGTGGCGTGTCCTACTTTTTATTTTTAATCTTAAAGAATGTCTTTGGTAGCTGGAAGGAGGGTGGGGTCAGTTGGGGGCTAAGCGATCATGGAAAAAGAGATGAAACATTACTGTTGTCTGGGAGGCAGAAGAGAAGAGCAGCGTGAGGGACTGTGACAGTTGAGCCGACCTACAGGATTTCCAGACAGATTGGCATGAGTTCAAGGTTGGAGACCCAAGAACTAGATGAAGGAGGCCCCCTAACCACCATGGGAAGAGGGGAGGGCATGGCAAAGGACCCTGGAAATTCTGCCTAGAGCAGATCTTCTTGGAGCACACAGGTGGGGCCTCCAGGTGGTCGCCAGTCAACTATGTGTGTAAGGACCGGAGGGTCTCAGGAGAGGTTAAGACCGTGTGTATAAATATGGGCATCGGTGAAATGTTTTTGAATTTGTAGGGGTTTGGTTGTTTTGTTTTTGAGATAAGGTTCCATGTAGCCCGTGCTCATCTTTATGTCACTGAGACTAGCCTCGCTCTCCCTGCCTCCAGCTCCCAAATGCAGAACTCGCAGGCCTTGTTCCACCACCCCTTGCTTTTTTTTTTTTTTTTTTTAATAGAAGTGATATGTAAAGCCATGATAGTGGGCACATGAAGATGCCCAGCCCTGGGTCCCCTACAGCCTCGGGGAGAGGAACCAGCAGAAGAGAAGGTCCCTTAGCCAGAGCCCAGGGGACCTTTAGGAAAGTGTCAGTGCTAAGTTAAATGAAGGGATAGATAGAATCAGCTTTGAATAGCAGGTGAAACCCGGAAGGCTGAGTTTGAAAGATTGGGAAACCAATCGCAGAGGCTAACTTAACGTGGCAAATAGACACAGGACAGAAGCCAGGAGGAGGATGGGACTAAGAAGGACTCCCGTTTCTGTGAGTGTTTTTAGAAGGAGAGGTGACATCATGGTTATGTGTCCTAGGGCTGACAGGGAGAATGACAGTACAGGGCGGGGGTGTTTATAGAGTGGGATGGCTCCTTGGCTCAGCTGAGAAAGTGGCCTCGTGGTGGTAGCATGTGTAGGAGGGAGCTGTCACTTGAAGTTGGGGACAGTTGGGAGGTGGGAAGTTGAGGGAGTTCCCTTCTAGTTGTCTGTAATTTCTTAATGAAATCAGAAGTGGGAATTTCAGCCGGAGCATGGTGACAGCTTGAGAGGGGGACGTGAATTGTCCCTTACAGAATAGGAAGTTCATTGACTGGGGATGACCAGGGGATTCAGCTTCCCGAGACTAGTGACCATGAACTCATGGCAAAACCAGCTTGTGGCTGTGGCTTTTCACACTGTGACTGGGTGCCAGGTGGGTAGAGTGGGCCACCTCTAGGGGAGGTTGGACAGTAGGACTATGGAGTAGATGAATGTAGACACTGATCGTCCGGGGCCAGGAAACATTCTTAAAGGACCAACTAGATGATACTTTTATACTCCGGCAACTGAGTTCTGCTGCCACAGAGCACCGCAGTGATCTGATCTGCAGTGAGTGAGCATTGTATGGGTGGTTCTGGGAAAAGATGCACCAGGACTAGTTTGGCTCTGAGATTAGATTACCATGGTGACAATGTTGTCAGCTGTTCTGAGATATGACCTGAGGGCAGTAGCTGAGCTCAGCGAAAAATAAGATTGCTGGAAGATAAAGGCAAACGGGCTGGGGAGCTGGGGTACCAAAGTGTGAGTAGGTCATAGGGGTGGCTGTTAAAATCACCAAATATGAGTGCAAATGAAGGTGACAGTGACCCCAGATTCCGTAAAGTAGAGCTGCTGTGTACACGAGTGAATGAGAATGCAGGGGTTCAGAACCCGAGAGGGGATCAGTGACGGTGAGGAGAGACACGGTGGCCCAGGCCTCAGTGATGAGAGCCATGAATGTGGGTGAGGGATTGCAATAGTCCAGGCCCAGTGAGGGGTACCCATGAGTGTGGGGTGAGGGGGTACCCATGAGTGTGGATGAGAAGATGCAGCAGTCTGGGCCTCATTGAGGGGTGCCATGAAAGTGGGGTAAGAGGATCGCAGTGGTTCAGGCTCCAGTGAGGGCTCCGTGAGTGTGAGGGGGTGGGTGATGGATGGAGGAAGCCCTTACTCATGACCCCATGGGCTCCTTGAGCTGCCTAACAGCAAACAGCAAAGCGGTTGGCGTCCCCCACAAAAGATCACCCAAGAGAGACTCAGGCAGATTCTGCAGTGTGCCTTTCATGTCCTGGTTTCCGGTCACTCCCGCCACATCCCAAGCATTAACAGCGTGTATCATTTAATTGAACCCGCTCCAGCTGAGGGGCGCTGAGCCCCATCTCCTAAGGAGATAAGATTTTTAACTGCTTCACAGTCTATGCTCAGAAATGAAACTTGTCGTGTTGGTGTGCTGTTAAGTAAACACTGCCCTAAATCGACTTCATTTACAGGAAGGAACTGGAAGAACAGGTGTTTTAAGCCTGTGTTTGCTTCCCTGGAGTTTATTTACTCTTGGGACTTAGAAATGCAGGGAAATAAGCAAAAGCCCGGGCAACAGCAGCCACTGAGCTGTCAGTCACAAGGAAGGCTTCAGCTGGCCCCCAGGAGCTCCAAGCAGAGTTGCTCTTCAGAATGTTGTTCCCGGGGCTGGAGAGATGGCTCAGAGGTTAAGAGGAGTGACTGTTCTTCCAGAGGTCCTGAGTTCAATTCCCAGTAACCACATGGTGGCTCCCAACCATCTGTAATGAGATCTGGTGCCTTCTTCTGGTCTGCAGGCATACATGCAGACAGAACACTGTATACATAATAAATAAATTTAAAAAAAAAAAAAGAATGTTGTTCCCCTTGAGATCAATAGACTTTACCCACATCTGTGCCCTTTGACCAGGCTTTTTCCTTTCCTCCTGGCCTGCATGAGGCAGCTCCCTTCTGCCAAGGGTGGTTTCCTGAGGAAGAACCCAGTTCCTTGAGTCCCTGGGGCGTGGGTGGAGCACCCAGCTAGGTGGAGTTCCGGAAGTTATGGAAGCTGAAACCTCTCTGATAAAGAACACAAACAATCTCAGTATGTAAGCTTTCCACTTTCCTTCCATTGGCTGCCTTCAGTTCACCTTCCTCCCTGTAGAAGAAAAGGTCTTTGAAAGAACCCACCAAACCTGCATTCTGGGTGATGAGTCAGTCCATCCCTCACCTGGGCCTAGCCTGGCTGGCTCAAGCACCTCCCTTCCCTCCCCTCCCCCATTTGGGTCACTGAGCAGCACCAAGTTCAGAGCCAGCTAGGTAACCTGTCGGGCTGGTGCACAAAGAAGGTCTAGAGTGCCACTGAAAAGTCCTAAAATATAAAGCCTCTTCCTTTGTTCTGTCATAAATATTTGCATAATAAGTAAAACATTTTAAGTTATTAGTATAGATTTTACTCTTCATCTTTTAAATATAAATATAAGAGCCCTTGCTGGGGCTCAGGGATAGGGTACTTGTCTAACACACATGAGACCTTAAGTTCAATCCCTAGCACAATGGGGTGGGGGGGGACCAAAGAGGGGGAACCCACTGTCTTGACAATACTTTGGTCTAGAGAGATGGTTCCGTGGGTAAAGCATTTGCTGCTGTTCGAGACTGAGGACCTGGGTTTGAATCCCCAGAACCCACTTACAGCTAGGCATGATGGCCCACATCTATAATCCCAGAGATGGAGCAGGAGAGTCTGGAAGCCTTCCAGACAGCTAGCCTGGCCCACAGGGCAGCAGACAACCAAGGAGACCTTATCTCAGACAAGGTGGAAGGCAAGGACAACAGCCAGAGTTGTCCTCTGACCTCCCTAAGTGACCTCCACAGGCATGCATTTGCATACATAGATAAGCATACAAGGGCTAGTCTACTTTTTGGTACATGAAAATTCTATTTGACTTTCATCCTCCGGTTAAGTAAGAGAGGCCTGAGAACCTAGGGCACCTATGTCATCCTTCCGTTAGGGGTTGCCATTTTCATTTGTTAGCCAGTGGGTGGGTGTGTGACTGGGGACTAACATGGGTAAGGAAGGAGATACTGAGATCCTTGGTCATCCCTGGGGCCCTGCAGCCAGCCCTAGCAGAGGTGGCCAGTATCCAGGCAGCAGTTGAGGTGGCAGGAGCCTGAGGAGGAAGCAGTTTGAGGGAGATTACTGGAACGAGTGACTTCAGCATATGGCAGGACAGGGCTTTGGAACCCCAGGTCACCAAGGAGTCAAAGGATGGATTGTGAGGGTGTGGCAGAGGGAGGAAAGAAGAGCAGGGTTTAAACACGAGCTTTCTGAGGCTGACCCGTTCAGCTGATACAATCCAGTGGACCTGAGAAAGGTGACATAGTCTCCCCGAGAGCTAGAAACAGGCGTCTCACGGCGTCTTACTGTTCACCTGTCGGGGAAACCGCAGAGATCTGGAAGTGTGACAGCACATTGGTAGTGAGCGTGCAAGGAGCAATGTTCACCTCTAGTTTCAGAGTACAAGCTGGTGTAAGCGTCTGAAGTCAGATCCCTTAAAGATCCCCACAGCATTCAATCTAGAATTGTCCATGCCCAGGAACATCACATGTGCGTATTGGTGGACAAAGACATATGCAAAGGATCTTCACTGATAATCTTTGAATGATCTAAATGCTCATCAATGTAGACCTACTTAAATAAAGGGCTCTACATTCGGGCAAGAGAGTGAGGCACCCCACGCAGTCCGGGAAGGGCTGGAGAGGTCTGTTAATGGGGAGGGATACTCAGTCTCTCCAAGTACTCTCTGTCCCCCGAGTCAGACGGGGGGGG
>CABHPH010140556.1:17381-59372 GCA_902168325.1 Peromyscus nudipes
GGCTGACTCTGTGGCCTCACTCACTATAGTGCTGTGTGGATCTAGCAGACTGAACAGTAGATAAATGCCCTCGTAGGAGAGCTCTGACTTGGGATGTATGAGTGGTAATACTAGACTTCCAGCAGTTGGCACATGCTGCTGCTTTGGGCTCCTAGTCCAGGGGACCTTCAGGAACTGCCTCTGACTCTCTGCCCCAGATCTGCCCTATACCCTCCACTCCCAAGAGAGTGAGCATCTCAGGACAGGAACCGTGTTGGAACATCTTGTCTGACATCCACCCTTGGCGTCAAAGCTCCAGGGGCTGTGGTACTCTGCACACTGGTGACTTGGGAAGGTGGCAAGGCCTAGAGCCAGGAGGAACATTGGGAGCTAGGGAGTCCTCTGCATGGCTAAGCAAAGGGCGTGGTGGGGAAGGAGGCATGAGAGGAAAGATGGCATCTGCCCATCAGTCTCGGGAGACCAAGGGAAGCAAATGATTGGCTGTGTGCAAGCTAATAGAGTCCTTGTGGAGCTAGACTCCACCCACCTGGTGAGAGCTGTCCGTGCTGCATAACCCTAGAAAAAGTGCTCAAGCTCTCTGAGTATCCGTCTTCTCACTGGACAGCGTTTGTTTAGCAAATGTTTACGGGATGCCAACCACTCTGACCTTAATCTGGAGAACAGGATTGGCAACCATCTTATCATTGTGTTCCTGGCACTGGCCACAATATCTCCGTTTGCCTCACATGTCACTTTTCACAGATAAGGAAGCTGAGCTAAGAGAAGTTATGTAACTAGCCCAAGGCCATTATAGTTGGTAAATGTGGAAGATGAGGATCAAACACAGATCCATCTGGTAAAGTCCCCTCCACCTTTAGCAAGGGAGTTGTACCCTGGAATACTTGTCCCTAGTGGACCAAGGACCTAGCCATGGCTCCTTCTTCCCATCCCCCATCTCTGTCTTTTAGGATATCATCCCTTTTGGCAACAACCCCATCTTCCGCTACCTCTTTGGCTGGATGGTGCCCCCCAAGATCTCCCTCCTGAAGCTGACCCAGGGCGAGACTCTCCGCAAACTGTACGAACAACATCATGTGGTGCAGGACATGCTGGTGCCCATGAAATGCCTGTCTCAGGCCCTGCACACTTTCCAAAACGACATCCACGTAAGCTGGGCGGCCAGACGGGCATGGTCCCATGGAACCCAGATCTTCTCCCTAGAGCCATGTCACCCACCTTTGTGTATCTGCCTCCTGGGCCTCAGTTTCTCCAACTATAAAATGAGGATCTTGGCCCACTCAGCCAGGGCAGCAAGGAGGAGGGGCCGTGGTGCTTGATGGGCCGCTCTGGAGTGGCCCCATGAGATAGGATGGGTGTATCTGGCGGGGCTGGAAGGGAAGCCAAAGCTGGAAGTAGCTGGGAGCCTCTAGTGAGGCCTGCTAACTCAAAGTCTCCCTTTGTGGGATGTGGGTGGGCCAGTTCTGTATCTGCTACCTGCTGGGAAAAGGCAGACCAACCCACTTCCCTGGCCTCTCAGGTCTACCCCATCTGGCTGTGCCCGTTCATCCTGCCCAGTCAGCCAGGACTGGTGCACCCCAAGGGAGATGAGGCTGAGCTCTACGTGGACATTGGGGCGTATGGGGAGCCCCGTGTGAAGCACTTCGAAGCCAGGTCCTGCATGAGGCAGCTGGAGAAGTTTGTGCGGAGTGTGCACGGGTGAGTGGCCTAGGGTCTGGGGACACAGGGACCCTCTCACCCACCTTGTCCATCCTCACACCCTTGCCCCTTCCCTCCCATGCAGGTTCCAGATGTTGTACGCTGATTGCTATATGAACCGTGAGGAGTTCTGGGAGATGTTTGATGGCTCCTTGTACCATAAGCTGCGCAAGCAGCTTGGCTGCCAGGACGCCTTCCCTGAGGTGTATGACAAGATCTGCAAGGCGGCGAGGCACTGAGCGGGGCACCTGGGGAGCCAGATGCATGGGAATGGATTTGCTCTCCCTCGCTCCAGCTTCTCTGCTTTCCCAGATTTCAGAAAGAAACCCCTCCAGAAATCCCCGAGGCAGCCGGATGGCCTCCAGGGCAGCTCAGGCAAGTGGAAGCACATGGGATTTGGGGTTAGACAGGTCCTAAATCCCGGTCCCAGATTAGCCACTCATTAGCTGTGCGACTCCGACTCCGGGCTAGTCACTTGGCCCCTCTGTGCCTGCGTTCATCTGTGGAAGGAGGTAAAAATACCTACCCGTGGGATGTCATCTACACAAAGGGCCGGTTGTGTGGGAGGAGCTTCATAAGTGGCAGCCGCTACCACTGCTTTCCGTTCAACCTCACACCTGACTCATGCTTTGGATTCAGTGCTGAGACCAAGAAGGCTCCCCACAGGTCACCTGTGCGCAGGTTTGGCTGGCATGATTGATGAAGGGGGTGTCTCGAAGTTGAAACTGCATTACCTGCATCAGCCACCACAAGAGCCCTTCATGGGAACAAAGGAGGTTCTCCTTCCCCTGGACCTCAGGGGGCCACCTGATGGGCAGGCAGGCCCAGGATGTGCTGTGCCAAAGCCAGGTCCGGTCCAAAGTCCTCTCTGCCGTCTTTGGGCCATCCTGCCCCTTCCTCCTGTGTGCTCAGACCCAAGGGTCACCCCCGCCATCACTGAGCCCACTCAGAACTGTTCCTAGAAAAGACATCTCAAGATGGGAAGCCTGGCTTTCCTGGGCTTTTCTTTCTTGACTCCCACCAACCAGACCTCCTCTAGAATCCACTGAGTCACAACAGGGGCACATGCTCATGACTGTGTCCCATAGGGGTGGTTCCCACACTGCGTGAGAAAGGGGTATCCGCCCCGTGCTACCGTGAGGACCCTCCCTGGGGTCGGAAGGAAAGCATCCAGGGTCACTCATTTCCCCCCATTTTGTTCCCCCACCCCCAGCTCTAGTTAATTTCAGTGCCTTACAAATCCTAAGCTCAGAGAAAGTTAGCTCCATTTCCGTTCCAGAGGAAGGGGCCTCCAAGGTCCTTCTGCCTTGTTAGTGAAGCGTGGTTGGTTGAACAGCCCCACCTTCAGAACTGCCTGGCTGAAAACCCAGAGTCTGGGAGTGGGGTGGGGGTGGGGGTGGGGGATCGAGTCCTGGAAGAGAAGCCAGAATTCAAGAGCTGAGCTGGTCACAGTCCCCACTATGCCGTAGTTTTCTCATGTCGCATTGAAACATAAGAGCTCCTGAAGCCTTTCTTCGTTAGACACTAGAAAGCCTAATGTTAGAAGTTGGGGGACATAAACAATCCAGGTGACAGTTAGGGACTGTCCATCATCTTAAGTCCTTCCTCCCACCACCAAGCCAGCTCCCGGGTCATTTTCATCTGTCTAGCAGGTGCCAGAGCCCTTAGAGTCATACTTTAATTGAAGGGTACTCACTGATGCTGCTCAGAGCTTGGCACACTGCACGGTACCAGTGTGGTCCTGTGAAGGCTGGTGCACTTGTGGCATTGGAAGGCAGAGGAACGACCTCATCCGTTTGGCCTGTGAAGGAAGTAGTCTTCACTTGGCTGTCTGTACAGCATGAGTTCCTGGCATGGGCTCTCCTGGTGGTCCGTGTGCATCCTTGTCCTCGCCGACTGATGACTCTGTTTGCTGCAGATGAATGGTCAGTGCGAGCTAGGTTAGTTACTGTGATATCTAAAGCACCATTATCCCACCAATCAAGCCTCTATCCCAAAGCCACTGGGACTGTGGCAGTGATGCCGGCAATGTGTGTCCCCCTAAATAACCAAAATCCAGCCCTCCTCTGACATTCCCCAGGACCTGGGGAGGGAAGGGATTTTGAATCACATTAGCCTCAGGTTAGTGTTTGGCTCCAATAATATCTTGCCTGAAAAGTGGCCGTCTTCCAAGCATGGTGAGCTGGGTCCCAGGTCTTCCTCATAGCCAGTCCTGACACCCAGCCATGCCGTGGCTGGGTGGAGTCACTTTGCTGCTGCTGCAGGACCGTGCATGTGGGAAGTCAAAGCAAGCCTCTCCCCTCCATGGCTCTGGTTTCTTGGCTGCATGAAGGTTTTCTGTAAAATCAGAGTTGTAGCCACTGTCTGGCTAGAAAGCTGAATTGGCTGTTACTGAAAGGGAAGAGGGGGATGGGGATGGGTGTAGCAGTGTGTGCTGTGTGAATTTTTTTTTTTTTTTAATTTGGTCATGGGGACCAAGGAGAAGGCATGAATCCCCCTTAGCAGGCTCTTGCAGTCTCAGGCACGGTGCCTTCTCTCCAGAACACATGTCCCTGTGGCTGTGGGGCCACCACTTCTGTAAAAATAAAGTATGGCCTGGAAGCTCGTCTTTGTCTTTTTTTTTTTTTTTTTGCTCAGAGGACCACAGGATGGAGTCAGAGCAGGACTCCACAGCAGGTGGTGCCACTCAGCTCTGACGTCCTGTCTGAACACAAACACCCACAGACACGAGCTGAAAAGAATGTGGGGAAGCCGGTAACCAATGTATTCCCGTCATTCCAATGAAGAAATGATGTCGAGAGTCCCAGTGAGAGGGTGGCAGGCAGCTCAGGTCGGGTGGGCACTGTCCTCAGGCACCAGACTTGTCGTCAGGAGGTCTGGCTGCTGTCCTGGCTCTGTCACTTGGTTGTGACCAACTGATTTTGACAAGCTAATTGCACCTGTGTAGACTTTTCCTCATCTAAAAGCTGGAGGACCCACTTGCCCTCCCGCAGAACGGAATGCTCCCCTCCCCTGGATACTCGGCCAGCCTTCCTTACAGCCCTCAGGGTGTGCCCTCAGGGTTAAGTGGTTTTTTTCTGCAGTGAATGTGGAGTACATCAGCTCTGGCTGTTCCCCCACAGTAGCTGGATGCAAATACCAGAAGGGCAGGAGTCGGGAGGGAAAGCCTCAGCTGGGAAGAGGCTGGGTCTCCGCATCACTGGAGAGCTGCTCACCAGCTCCCGACTGTCCCCGAAGCAAGTGATAAACTTTGGTTATGACTGAGCCACTGTGGATTTGTAACTATTGTTTGAGCAGTTTGGCTCACCCCAGCTGCCTCCAGGGCTGTGAGGCTTAAAAGCCCAGAGTCAGGAGAATCAAGTTTAACTCAAAGTTTTGCACAAATGTACACACGATTGGGCATTTTACCAGAACATGTGAGGTGGGTGAACTTCATTGTGAAGCTCTCTTCAAGGAACCCTTTGGGAAATCCCTTCTCCGGTTGTACAGGTTGTATTTTAAACCTTTATTGTTCTTCTGCTGCTCAGCTTTCCATCACTATAACAAAATACCCGAGGTAGTCAACTAATAAAGAGGAAAGGCTTGTTTCAGCTCCCATGATCAGTTGGGCCTGTGTGAGAAAGCATATCGTAATGGGTGGGTGTGGCAGAGAAAATGGTCACCAACCAGGGAGCAAAGAGAATAGAGGAGGGAGTTGGGGGTCCCTTAGTCCCCTTTACAGGCCTATCTCCAGTGATCCAAAGACCTCCTACTGAGCCCTTCCCAATAGAACCAAAGCCTTTGACACATTGGCCTTTGGAGACATTCCAAGCCCAAACTACCATTAAAACAGAACTTTTACATTTCAGCCCTGGACATCACCTAACATTTGGATGAGTGTCTTATTCAATTCTCGGTCTTGTAGCAGAAAGGGGGTGGGGTCTTAGTTAGGGTTCCTGTTGCTGTAGAGGAGGAAAGGGTTTGTTTTACTCACACTTCCAGTGGTTCTCAGCCTTCCTAACGGGCAGCCCTTTAATACAGTTCCTCATGCTGTGGTGACCCCCAACCATAGATTATTTTCGGTGCTACTTCATAACTAATTTTGCTACTGTTGTGGATTGTAATGTAAATATCTGTTTTCTGGTGGTCTTAGGCAACCCCTGCGAAAGGGTCGTTCAATGCCCCCCCCAAGGGGCTTGCACCTCACAAGCTGAGAGCCAATATGACAGTTCATCAAAAGCAATGAAGGCAGATATTCCTCAAGCAGGGCAGGATCCCGGGGGCAGGAGCTGACGCAGAGGTCGTTAAGGAGAGCTGCTTACTGACTTGCCCATCATGGCTTGCTCAGCCTGCTTTCTTATAGAACCCAGGGCCACTACGGAGGGCTGGCACCACCCAAAATGGGCTGGGCCCTCTCCCATCAATCATTAAGAAACTGCCTTACAGCTTGATCGTATGGAGGCATTGTCTGAGTTGAGGGTCCCTCCTTTCAAATAACTTTAGCTTATGTCAAGTGGACATAAAATTAGTCAGCACGGTGGGATGGATCATCTTCCCCATTAGACGTGAGGAAAAAGTGAGTCTCCAAAAAGGTTAAGTGGGTTGCGTGTAGGCTGACAAAGGCTGTCTAGTCACATCAGAGTGCCTCGGGAGCCCGCACCACCCCAGGAGCTAAGGAAGGCGTTGGCCTGGTCAGGGGCGGAGTCACTGTAGAACTAACTGCCAGGGGCGGAGGCTACCACTGGCAGTCAGAGAATCGTGTTCTCAGAAAATGTTGGAAGAGTGTGTGTGGGGAGGCAGAACTCACACAGCTGAATCCTGCTCTGCCCATCACTATGATCCAAGGAAGATTTTTTTTTTAATGGGGCACTTCCTGTCTAGGCTGATAACCTGTGATAGCTGGGCTCAGAGCTCCCTGCTGAGTTGGACCAGGACTCTAGGTGTCGTTCTGGCCAGAGTTGCTTCTTCCGGTGTCCCAGTTCTAGTTCTGAGCCTGAAACCAAGGACTGGGACCTGGGAGAGGCAGCCAGAGAAGAAGCAAGGGACCTTATCTTACTGTCAACTGGGTCATGGGCAGGAGTGCCAGGGTGTATAAGAGGAAGACATTCAGGCCAGCAGCTGCTCACTGCTGACCTCCTGGAAGCCGAAAGTGGGAGACCTCATGTGCATGACCTTGGAACTCTTAGGAACCCCACAAATCAAATCTGTTCTCTTCTGAGGAAGGAGTACGAACAGTGGCAGACTGGGGCAATACAAATGCCATTGTCCCGTCTCACACTGAAGATGTCACTAGCTCAGTGGTGTGGGTAGCCTAGTCACTCGTTCCGCTGTGGAACCTGGCAAGCTCTGCCAATCAAGCTTGCCGTAAGCTGGTGGTGTAGTCAGGAACAGCTGAAATGGCAGGAAGGGAGAGGAGCAAGAGATGCTTATTTCAAGTGTTGGCTTAGAAGGCTGTGGAGGCAGCCTTGGCCCAAGGTCAAGCTAGTGTTGTGACTGGTTTTGAATTCTGTCCCCGGGCCATGACTTGACCTTGATCTGTCTTGATATCAGATCATCTGTGGTTACCTGCAGAGCCCTTGACAAGACCGGGCCTATTAGCATTCTCTTGAAGAAAGAGGCAGCATCATGATTCCAGGCACCACTCCCGGCTGTCTCCTCCCAGCTTCCTGTGATCTGGGGAGGAACTGCAGTCTAAGGTGGAAGGCTGTCAGGGGGATTCCAGTGACATAGCTTTTCAGAGTTCCCAGGTTGGCATGGGACTTTGCTGTGATGTTGCTGCCCTTGAGTCACCCCCCTCCTATAAGTAACCCTCCACCTATAAGGAACCCTAACAAGCTCATTCGTTTACGAGTTGGACTTGAATGGAATAGCTTGTTTGGTCTGATGTCCTGCCTGGAGCAAATTGGTGTTTCTTTGCACCTCTCCAGGAAAAGCAATAACAGTTTCGGTTGAAAGAAAGAACTGATGCTTCCACTCTAATACAAAGGTGGGAAAAGATAGTGGATGGCCCTGCTCCAGTCACTGGGCAGGAAGAGTGTCCTCACTCAGTCTTCAACACTCAAGGCTTCTGCTGACTGGCCAAGACCCAGCTACCCACATGAAGTAAGACAAGATTGCAAATGACAAAGTAATGCTTATCACTCAAATGCCTGGATACCACATGAAACAGACAGGTTGACACATAAAATTAACTATCACGGGCACATCATCCTGTTTTGTTCTGAGAGGCAGCTGTTGAACATTTCCTAACACACCATGTGGTGATATTTTATTTGTATGTTAATAAGTAAGGTTTGCCTGGAGATCAGAGGAAATAGCAAGCCATTTTAAGTAAACACAAAAGTCAGGCAGTGGTAACACACGCCCTTAATCTGATCACCTGGCACTTAATCTGATCACCTGGCAGGCAGGGTCTCTGTGTGTTCAAGGCCATACTAGGGAACAGAGCTAAGCATGGTGACACACCTTTAATCCCAGTACCAACCATAGAGACCTGGAGGTCTGTCTGTACAGACAGGCAGTGACAAGGAAGTGAGGTAGCTGGGCTAAGAGCCAACGAGAGGGCCGAACAGCAAGGCAATAAAGGTGTGTGTAGACAGGAAGCTCGCACTTTGGAAGCTGTAGCATGGTGAGATAAGGTTAGCTGGTGGCTATTCCGATTCCTCTGATCTCTGTCAGATTTTCACCCCTATTTCCGGCTCTGTGTTTTTTATTTAATAAGACTGCTTAGAAATTTGTCTACACACCATGTATCAGATGTTTTCAGCACATACCTAAATGCAAGGTCAGCAGGAAGTGGCCCCACACCCCTAGGTCCAGGACAGTCACCTCTCTGATTTACATCGTTGGAAGCCCCGCAGCATTCTACACCCCATCTATCCTCAGTTTGGTTGACTCCCCTTTCTCTGGATGAGTCTGCAGGGGTCTAGGAAGAGAGTGGACCAGTAGGGCCTGAGCAACAGGTAAATGGAAGAGGAGGAACTCCCAGGGCCAAGCTGGATACAGCACCTTCAGAGTAAAGGATACAACAGGGCCAGAAGTGGGAGCCAGGCTTGCCTAGGCTTGGGCAGTTCTTACTAAGCTGCTCACAATGATGAGGACCAAAGATCCAAACTCTGGATGAAAGGGGCACCAGGCATGGTGGTACATACTGATGATCCTGGCTACTCAGGGTACTGAAGAGGACAGTCACTCAAGCACGTGAGTTTAAGGCCACCCTGAGCAACATAACAAGACTGTTAAAAAAAAATTGTCTTGAGACTGAGGCTATAGTTTAGTGGTAGTGTCTTAGTTAGGGTTACTATTGCTGTGACAAAATGCCATGGCCAAAAGCAACTTGGGGTGGAAAGGGTTTATTTCACACTTCCATATAACAGTTCATCATCAAAAGCAGCCAGGGCTCAGGATCCTGGAGGCAGGAGCTGATGCAGAGACTGTGGAGGAGTGCTGCTTGCTAGCTTGCTCAGCCTGACTTTTCTTCTTTCTTTTTAAAGACAGGGTCACTCTTCAGCCCTAGCTGTCCTGGAACTCGCTCTGTAGACCAGGCTGGCCTCAAACTCATAGAGATCCACCTGTCTCTACCACCCAAGCACTGTGTTTAAAGGCGTGGGCCACCACACCAGGCTTCAGCCTGCTTTCTTATAAAACTCATGACTACCAGGGTGGCACTACCCACAATGGGCTGGGCCCTCCCACATCATTGAGAAAATGCTTACATTCTTGGCTACAGCCCGATCTTACAGAGGCGTTTTCTCAGTTGAGGTTCCCTCCTCTCAGATGACTCTAGCACATGTCAAGTTGAAACAAAAACTAGCCAGCATAGGGAGAGTGTTGGCTTTGCATGCACAAGGCCCTGGATTTCAGCCCCGGTGACGCTGTGGACTCCCCAAGAACGCACTGCAGAGCGTTCATAGTGATCAACCCGTTACTCTCGGTTGGTAAGAAAAACCCAGTTCTGTGTTTAATAAAGGAAAGGCGCTGGGCATCCTCCGTGAATGTGCGCCAGTCTGAACCTTACTTTCTCTGTCACATGAACAGCCATACAAGTCATGCTCAGTTCTACCAAAGAATCGCCAGTGCCCACCTGCTCCTGTGCAGTAGCTGGTCACTAGGATTTAGACTAGGACTGCCTTCATGAGACGCCCAAATCACTGTATCAGGGGTGGTCCACATGGTGGGGTCTGACAGCATGACTTCAAAGGGGCAACTTCTCCCTGCTCAGGACGTCTCACCACCTGGCAGGATTCCACACCTGAGTGACGGAAATTGCTGGGCAATTAGAGAGATGCTGGAACCTGATGCAACTTTTGTAAGATTTATGTGTCTGACGTTCATTCAGCCCGGCTCCTCAGAGATGGAACCAGAATGGATGGTTCCTAGATGTTTATGTGCTGCTGGCTGTGAAGCTCTCTGTTCCCTAAAACAAATCATTTAGCATATAATCAATATGGAGCTGCTTGGAGTTTAGTGGGCAGAGCCAGGATCCAGCCTCATGACCCCCTCCATGCTGGCCTTCTCCATGGGTTGCTAGAGGCCTCAGAAGGGTCCAGGATCCAAACCTTAGCTCTCAGTGAAGCTCCCTGTCCAGGTGGAAGACTAAAGAAGCCTCACATCTGCTTCACACTCAAAGGAGCCTTTTACAATCGGAGACAGGTGCAACTATTGTGGGGAGGGGGGGTAGAAGAGTGATCTCCAAACTGAGGTGCCCAAACCAGGGTGTGAACTAATGACCCACTGGGATGTCAGAAAAGATGTCAGTGTTCATCTTGGTATGTCCTTTCCTAGACGCCAACCCCAACCCTGAGCTAAAGACCCGAGTACAAGTGGTTTTCTAGGAGGTAAAGAAAACACCAGGAGGAAAGTGGGCAGGAATGGCGGCGGTAGTGAGCACTCTCAGTCAGCTTGCCCCGTGGGCAAACTAGGGTCACCTAAGCCTGTGGAGAACACACTTCAGTCCTGCCTGAGCACCGAGAAGCTGGGGATTTTGATACACCAGCTCCTGCAGGTATGGTGTCCCTGGGACTTCTCGTAAAGCCTGCCCTGGCAGTCTGACGAGCCTGTAAGAGGTGGGAATCCTATAGCACATGTGACTTTCGTAACACAGGCAAGCTCATGGGTTACCTCCGGGCAAAGTATTTTTTTTTTTTTTTAGATTTATTAATTTATTATGTATACAGAATTCTGCTTGCATGTGTCCCTGCAGGCCAGAAGAGGGCACCAGATCTCATTACAAGTGGTTATGAGCCACCATGTGGTTGCTGGGAATTGAACTCAGGACCTCTGGAAGAACAGTTGGTGCTCTTAACCACTGAACCATCTCTCCAGCCCCCCGGGCAAAGTATTTAAACAAACTTCCCAGGGTTCTCACCTACAAAGGCAAGGGTTTCCAGTCTGCTCACCTTTTCTATGGGGATGGCAAGTGCCAGTGATCTAAGAGCTGGCCAAAATATTTCCAAAAATGCACTCATTCTATAAGGTAAATAGTCTTTTTAAAGTTTGATTGCAGTTATTTTTTAACTTTCAAAAAAGATTTACTTTTTATTTTATATGAGACCCAAGACGCACAGAAAAGCTGGATGATATGATGTGTGCTCTAACCCCAATAGGCAGAGTCAGGGGCTCCCTAGCTACTACAGATGACATTTTAAATTTCAGTTTGCAGCGCTGTTTCTAGTCTATGGAAAGTTCATCAGCTAGACTGATCTTATTTCCGGTTACCTTGCTAAATTAACTGTCAGGCCAGTTTGAAGAGTCGGTGGGGTCAGCTTTTACAGAGAGGATATGGTTATCTCTGTGAATAGAGACGGTGTCTCTCCTCCCACAACTGCCACTTTAGCACAAGTGAGGAAGCAACTGGGGAGACAAAGTCCGCTCTGAAGGAAGTTTACTTTACTCTGTTTTATTATGTGAGTTCTGTGGCTGAGTCCACTGGGTCCCAGCACCCTCTTCCCTGGCGACAACCCTCTCCCCCCACCCCCCACTCAGCTCTCATTGATGTAAACAGTGTGGGAAGCAAGGCAGGATGTTGTCACTCGCCCCCCCACAGACCCACCTGACTATACTTGTGTGCCCACAGTGCTGAAGCTGGGGTGCAGAGGCTCTTTCAGTTGCTGGACACTGCCTGGAGGTCAGCAGTCTCCTCCTTGCAGGAAGCCCTGTTGAACTTCCAGAAGCACCCTAGCATGGAGGTGGGGTGTTCCTGCAGGGGCCTAGACTGCTGCATGGCAAATGTTCCCCTCCCACCTCCTCTGGGACAACAATGAGCTGGGTACCCACGCTCTGGCTTAACAGTGGAAGGTTTCCAGGGAGTCACCCACAAGCCCCTCTTCCCCCCACCTACTGTCTGGCTCCCAAATTCATGTCACCAGCTGACTGGAAGGCTCAGGACAATGGCTCTCTTGTAACACGATACCTGGCCCCCCACTGTCCCAGCTGACTTTGTGACTTTTGGCCACAGGGCGGCAGCAAAGATGACCCTCCTGGTCTCTCCCCTCTCCCAGGCATTCTCCGAGACCTCTGCTCCCTTTCCCATCCTCCCATCCCAAGATTTCTCTTCAGGCCTTGGGCCCTCTGGTCGCATCAGGCTGTCCTCCTCGGGTGGCTTTAAGGAACAGGATCTGAATTGTAATCCACAGTTGGAGGGCACTTGCCCTTTGTAAAAGGTGTAATCCGTTCCCTGTAAAAAAAGAGAGAAAGAAAAATATGGACACGATCCCTCACAAGGCAGTGAGTTCCCCATCCATGGGTGGATGAGTAGGTGGCTGTTAGCTGTGCGTCACAGGGAATCCTACCTTGGTTGAGAGGCCAAGATTCATGACCTCCAGAAGGGACCCCTTTCTAAGGAAGGGATCTCTATTTTTGTACCTATTTCATCGTAGTCAGAATGTCTTATAAGAATTCCAAGGGAAAAACACATAAAATCTAACAAGATTAGCCAGAATTGGTGAGGTCCAGCCTCAGCAAGAGACTCTGACTCAATAAATAAAGCAGAGAGTAGCTGAGGAAAACACCCGATATAAACTTGAGGCCTTTACACAGATATAAACACATGTGCATGGGCACATGCACACACACACAACACACACACAAACACATTTTATACACATGCAAAACAGACAGGAAAAAAAAAAACAACAACCGTGCAAGCTGGGAATGCCATCTCAGTACTTGGGATGTAGAGGTGGGAAGTTTGGCCAACCTCAATTACACAGTGAACTTGAGGCCAGTCTGAGCTATGTGAGACCCTGTCTAAAAATGAAAGAAAAGAAAAAAGAAAATCGGCCACTGATGTACAGTGGCTCATGCCTGGAACCTCAATACTTGGGAAGCTGAGGTAAGGGGATCACCATCAGTTTGAGGCCAGCCTGGGCTACATAATGAGTTTCAGGACAGCTTGGGCTACAGAGTGACTCCTCTCAAAAATCAAATAAACAAACAAAACCATAGCATCTGGAAGATAATACAGCCCTGCCCTGACAGGGAAACTGAGGCCTAGAGAGAGGAAGGCAAGCTTGCATGAGGTCACCCAAGGCCAGGGTCAGGGCCAGAACTCAGGGCCAGCACCCCTGAGCTTCCAACCTCAGTCTCCTTCCACCGTTTAGATATTGAGCCAGGAGTCGAACACCCTGCCCCTGCTCAGGACTATATCTCCATCCTGCAAGCAACTTGGTTTTCTTATAGGAACCCCAGCCACCCGTGACCAACAGCAGCTAGCGGCCATTGTCACATGTGTCACACTCTCAGTGACTGCCTGTTTTCCCACTGAACAGGCAGGGTCTCCATGGAGACAGGGCTGTGGTTGTTACATGCTTTTGTTCCGAACCCTCAATCATGACCCGGGGCTCCGTGGCTATGCTACAGATCTTAGTCAAAGGATGAAGGAGGGAGAGAGGGCTCATCAGAGTAAAGGGGCCTCTCCTGCCACCCGTGGGTCTGTGTCTTAGGTCTCTGCACCACTCCCTATACCCTCATCGCTCGTCTAGACTTTGAGACAGAATCTTTGTCTCTGTCCCTTCCTCTCCATCCACCCACCTAAAATACAAGAGTTACTTCCCATTAAAAGCCTTCGGAGTACCTGGGAGACAATATTCACTTGTATGTGTAAATACAATGTCTAAGAAAGGGCTTAGGCCAATAATATTTAAAGAATTTTTAAAATGTGGGGCCAGAGAGATGGCTCAGAGCTGAATGCAGAGGTCTACATTCAGTTCCCAGCATTCACATCAGAAGGCTCACAACCACAAATAACTCCAGTACCTCCCCTCCCCGTGATTGGAAGCCTCCAGCCCCTGTGGGCACCTGCACCCCTGTGGGCACCATTGTGGCACCTGCACCCCCGTGGGCACCCCTGTGGGCACCCCTGTGGGCACCTGCACCCATGTGGGCAGCTGCACCCCTGTGGGCACTCCTGTGGGCACCTGCACCCATGTGGGCACACCCACAGACACAAACGACACAGACACATAGGTAAAAATTGAAAACAAAGACAAAGAATTCTCCAGACATAATATAAGAATATAAGCAACCTGCTCTTTAAAACGAATAAATAAAAAGCATTGAAAATACTTCAGCGAAGAAGTGAAAAAATGTTCAACATCCTGTCATGAAGAGATGCAAATTTGAACCACGGCGAAACAATTAGAACGACAAAAATTCAAAATGCGACTTTACCACCGATGTGGTGGGGCTGGGCTGTGGCTCAGTGGTAGAGTGCTTGTCTAGCACACACACGACACAGGGTTCAATCCCCAGCACCACCAAACACAATACAAAAACAAAACCAGGGTGTGACGCAAGCAAACCCTCACACATTGCTGGTGAAATACAGACAGGACAGCATCCCCAAATACTTAAGAGACGGCTGTATGTGCATCTGCCAAATGACCTAAAGCGTCCTATTCTAGGCCAGCTACCAGAAAGAACTGAAAACCTGGCTATACAGAGAGCTGTATGAGCTCCTTAGGCAACTTTCATAAACGTTGAGATGGGAACAAAAGGCAGCCTATCCACACACTCGGACACACCGGCAGCAGGGGAACGATCCGCCGCCACAACGCAGGCAACTTCAAGAGCACCGTGTAAAATGAAAGGGAAAGGTGTGTCCGTGCGTGGTTGATTCCGTTCGGGAATGGCAAACACATTAGTCATCGGCGTGGACACAGTGCATCGACACAGGCAGCGTGGAGGAACTTCCCTGCGTGTGGTTTCACAACTGTGTGCACTTGTCAAACTCAGAAACCGGGAGCCGAAGAGACGGCTCGATGAGTGAAGTGCCTGCCATGCATACAGGATGACTTAGGTTTGATCCCCAGCACCCACATAAGAAGGTAGGCATGCAGCATGCACTTGTAATCCCAGCATGCACTTGTTATCCCAGCATGCACTTGTAATCCCAGCATGCACTTGTTATCCCAGCCTGCATTTGTAATCCCAGCATGCACTTGTTATCCCAGCATGCACTTGTTATCCCAGCATGCACTTGTAATCCCAGCATGCACTTGTTATCCCAGCATGCACTTGTTAGTTATCCCAGCACTGCAGAGGCGGAGACAAGCAGATCTCAGGCTTGCTGGCCAGTCAGCCTAGCCTAGTGGGTGAGCTCCAGATGGACGACAGATCCCATCCCCCAAATAAGGTGGACAGTATTCCTGAGAAATGACACCGAAGTTTGTCCCTCTAGCTTCCACTTGCACAAACACATTTTTCAAATTAGGGGCTAGACAATGGCTTAGTGGTTGTCTTAGTGAGGGTTTCTGTTGCTGTGGAGAGACACCATGACTTCAGCAACTCTTAGAAAGGAAAGCATTTAATTGGGGCTGGTTTACAGTTTCAGAGGTTTAGTCCGTTATTGTCAGTGGTGGGAAGCATGGAGGCATGCAGGCAGACATGGTGCTGGAGAAGGAGCTGAGAGTTCTACACTTTGATCCACAGGCAGCAGAAGGAGGTTATGTGCTACACTAGGCAAAACTTGAGCATATAAACCCTCAAAGCCTGCCCTCACAGTGACACACTTCCTCCAACAAGACCACGCCTCCTAATAGTGTTACTCCCTATGGGCCAAGTATTCAAACACATGAGTCCATGGGGGCCATACCTATTCAAGCCACCACTGTGGTTCAAAGCACATACTGTTCCTGAAGAAGACAAAAGTTCAGTTTCTAGCACCTACACTGAGTGGCTCACAAACGCCTTTAACTCCAGCTCCAGGATATCAGACACCCTCTTCTGGCCTCTATGGGCACTGCACTCACATGCACAAACCCACTCTCAGCTATGCATATACATACATAACTAGAAATTAAAAGTAAGTAATAATTTTTTTAAAGATTTATTTATTTATTTATTTATTTATTTATTTATTTATTATGTATACAGTATTCTGCCTGCATATGTCCCTGCAGGCCAGAAGAGGGCACCAGATCTCATTACAAGTGGTTGTGAGCCACCATGTGGTTGCTGGGAATTGAACTCAGGACCTTTGGAAGAACAGCCAGTGCTCTTAACCGCTGAGCCATCTCTCCAGCCCGTAAGTAATAATTTTAAACCTCATAAACTACATGCCTGAGAAAGGACTTTTATGTATGCAAGTAATACTATTATAAATCTGACTTTTAAGGCTGGGTGTGGTGGCACAGGTCTTTATTCCTAGCATTCAGGAGACAAAGTCAAGGGGATTTCTATGAGTTACAGGCCATCTTGGTCTACATAGTGAGACCTTGTCCAAAAAACAATAATAATAAATAAAAAAACATATAAATAAGTCATCGGGTGGTGGTAGCGGCGGCGGCGCATGCCTTTAATCCCAGCACTCGGGAGGCAGAGCCAGGCAGGTCTCTGTGAGTTTGAGGCCAGCCTGGTCCACAGAGTGAGTTCCAGGACAGGCACCAAAGCTACACAGAGAAACCCTGTCTTGAAAAACCAAAAAAAAAAAAAAAAAAGTGTGTGTGTGTGTGTGTGTGTGTGTGTGTGTGTGTGTGTAAATCTGACTTTTATGAAAACCCATGGCTTCTTACAGAACAAATCCAAGTATTTTAGCTCCATGTCCAAGGCCTTTAGCGACCACTGAACCATCCCTGTCCTGGTCTCACTGTCATTTACCCACTGCACACACCATTCCCGGTGACACTCTCTGGGTTCAGATTAGGGTTGGAGTGCAGGGAGGGGCTTCCTAGAGTCCCTCTTTCTGACTCAAACACCCAAATCTCTCACCAAACAGTATATGCAAATGTCCAGGAAGTGCAGAAAAGTGAGCATGTGTGTGTGTGTGTGTGTGTGTGTGTGTGTGTGTGTGTGTGAGTGAGAGAGAGAGAGAGAGAGAGAGAGAGAGAGAGAGAGAGAGAGAGAGAATCATCATTCATCTGTCTCTGCTTCCTAATGGGGAGACAATGTGACCAGGTGCCTCACCCGCCTGCTGCCACAGAAGAGCTGGTCTCACCATTATCTTCTCATATGATGGCCTATGTCCACCAACTCCAAGTCACAGTAAACCCGTCCTTCCTCAAGTCACTTTTGGCAGGGACTTTCTTACGGCAACAAGAAAAGTAACTATATAAACACATCGACATTTAAAACACTGTGTATACTATAAACATGCCCCAAGAATGTAAGAATTTATTATTACTATGAACAAGGAGCATCTGTGGCTCCACTTTGGGACTTTTTAGGTAAAGAATATGCATTTTTAACTAGAATTCTGAAAGAACAGTGCATCTTCAGTGTTTTGGCAGAAGTGTATTAATGCTTCCATTTCCTTTGAAATTTACCAAAAATAAAAGATGATTAAGAGGGGCTGAAGAGAAGGCTCAGTGGTTAAAAACATGTGCTGCTCTTACAGAGGATTTGAGGTTAGCCCCCAGCACCCACATCCAGTGGCTCATAACCACTTGTAACTCCAGCGCCAGTAGATCTAATGCCCTCTTCTGGCCTCTGCAGGCACTGCACCCATGTGTACATACCCACATACAAAGGCACAAACACATATAATTTAAATTTTTTATATTTTAAAGATGTCTAATAGACAGAGTGACAGACAGAAGATATGCCATTAAGCATTAAAACATTAGTCCTGTGATCATTTTGTATAATAATAATTTTGTATGTAAAGGAGAGTACAGGTACATGGATGCTGTGTCATATGTCAAAGGCAACTTTCTTAGGTCTCTTGTCTAATTCCGCCATGTAAGCACTAGGGACTGAACTCAGGTCGTCAGGGTTGGCAGCAAGTGTTTTTCCCCCATGAGCCATCTCACCAGCCCAAAATAAAATCTAAATGATGTGTGGGTGTAGAGGTGTGCAGTATAAAATCCTTTTAACTTTTCTACATGTTCAATTTTTTCATAAAATAAAAACAAAAGAAAGTGTAAATTTCTGCCAAATAAAACCAGAAGCGTCTCAAGTGTTCCTTTTGTGGTGTTCTCAAGACGCTGGCCCATTTCATTAATGAATGTGTTGGCTCATCATTTAACAAGTGCTCATGAGCGCCACCTCTCAGTATCAGGAAGACACTGCAGCAAGGGAACAGGACACTGTTCAGTTTCACTGTGGGCATGTGAGGAAGCCACAGTACCACAGAGATGCATGTGGCGCCCTGGGATGTGCAAGAGGCTAAGAATAAAGAGACATTGTCCAGAAAATCAGGGAAGCTTTTGTATTTACACTGAGCTGTGGCTGATACATAGGCGTTTCCCAGATAAACACTAGAACAGCCATGTACAGTCAATGGCCTTAGGATTAGGCCAGTAAGGGAGATGCCAGGCTGGCATTGGTCCACATGGCTAGAGAGTGGGCCAGCTAGAGTTTTGTTTGTTTGTTTTTGAGACAGTGTCCTACTATGCAGCCTTGTATGGCCTAGAGCTTAGTATGTAGACCAGAATGGCCTCAAATTTAGCAATCCACCTACCCATTGCTGATATTAAAGGTGTACACCATTATACCCCAACAGGGTTTTAGAATCCTAGTTAAGGGCATGTGGTGTTACATGCCTTTAATCCCAGCACTTGAGGCAGAGATGGGTGGATATCTGTGAGTTTGATGTTAGCCTGGTCTACATATTTAGTTCCAAGCCAGTCAGGGCTACATAGAAAGATTCTGTCTCAAAAACAGAAATGTTGTGGTGTATCCACCAGACAAGACTACTTGGACACAGGTTCAAACCAATAGAAAGTCTATACTAGCCAGCCATTGACTACACTGAGTGTTCAGGACCCAAGTGCAGTCCCGAGCCTTTCTCAGGGTGAACTCTTAAGCACAAAAAGCACATCCTGGGCTGACACACCTCAGTTAGCAAGAATAGTTAGCCAGAAGCAGAACTATAGAAACCAAAAAGCAAGGCCAGTCCAAGGAGGGACTTTCCCAGAGCTATGAATTTTGATGGATTCCGTCTTGCAGGTGGTGCTGCCTACATGCTGGGTTCCAAGGCCGAAATGGTACTTCCATCATGGAGTCAGTTATACTAAGGTCTGGGGGACTATAACAAAATAAAATAAAATGTCCTAGCCAAAAGATCCAGAAAGGTAGCCAGATGGAGGTCTGTTGTCCAGCTAACGCACTTATGAAGGACCTACTATACACACAGTAGAAAGGACCTACTATACACACAGTAGAACAAAAAGCAGCCTTTCCCACACAGGACTTAAATCAGAGGTTAGCTGACTGGAAGCTCGAGACCCAGTGGGTCCAGCCCAAGAACAAGCAGCTGAGATCTGGAACTGAGACTGAGGAAGATTCAATGGCCTCATATTCTGCACCTCTCCTCTCTCATGCATGTTCTCCCTCACCTGGACTAGAGACAGCGTGCTGGTAAAGGACATGTCTCACCACCCATAGCCTCATTTTTTTTTTTTTTTTTTGAGACAGGGTTTCTCCGTGTTGTTTTTGGAGCCTGTCCTGGATCTCGCTCTGTAGACCAGGCTGGCCTCGAACTCACAGAGATCCACCTGGCTCTGCCTCCCGAGTGCTGGGATTAAAGGTGTGTGCCACCACTGCCCAGCTCCACGGCCTCATTCTAACTTGGCCCAGGAAGTGAAAATAATGCACAAGACCAGAGGCAGAGGCACACACTCCGTTCCCTGCATTGTCTCTGCTCTCCTGCAGGACTTGGCAAATCCCTTCAGGCACCGATTCAAACCATGCTTACTCGAGTCATAAGATGGGGAAATGGCAGGCCAACCACTGCTACAGCACCTCTGCTATCTGTGGCCTTACACATTTCACAACCACAAGTACGCAGGAGCACAGCCACCACCCTGAAAAATGGCGGACGTCAACATAAAAGGGTAGTAAGGATCCAGTGAGAATCCCTCCCCCATCCAGTTTCCATTCATTTTTACTGCTTATTCCTGCTGTTTATAGTGTTTTAATTAAAAAAAAAGTGTGTGTGTGTGTGTGTGTGTGTGTGTGTGTGTGTATGTGTGTGTGTTTGTACATATACATGGATACAACTGCATGTTGAGGCCAGAAGAGGGTGTCAGATCTCCTGGAGTTGGGGTTACAGAAGATTGTGAGCCACTTGGTACATGGGAGCTGGAACTAAACTCCGGTCCTCCAAAAGAGCAGCAAGTGTTCCTAACTACTAAGCCATCTCTTCAACATGCTTTTCTAAATCAAGTGTAAATGTGTGTTTGTGTAGGAGTATGTGTACTTGTGAGTGCAGATGCCCAAGGAGTCCAGAAGAGGGCCTCAGATCCCCTGGAGTTAGAGTTACAGAAAGTTGTAAGCCACCGATGTGGGTGCTGGGAACCAAGCTTGGATCCTCTGCAATTACACCAGCTCTTACCTGCAGCGCCATCCCTCCAGCCCCTCCCCCTCCTGCTGCTTACAAGAAGCAGTCACAGCTGAGGGTCTTCCTGGGCCAGATGCTTCAGCTGTATTTCACAGGTTTGCATCTACAGTTTTCATTGGAATTATTTTCTAAACAGTTCAAAATTTCAAACTTGACTATTCTCTCAGACTTAAGAGCTGTTTAGAGGTATGCTTGCTTGTCTGTTTGTTTTTAAGCAGGGTCGGACTATGTAGCCTCTGACTGACCTGAAACTTGCTATGTAGTCCAGACTGGCCTTGAATTTGTAGAGATCTACCTGCCACTTCTGGGGTTAGAGACCTCTGTCACCACACCTAGCCAGAAGAGGACTTTCTTGACAAGCAAAAGTCGAGGGATAGGAGAAGGCGGGGAAGGATGATGGCATGTAACGCATATGTGGGAAATCCTGTAACTAAGACCATTGCTTGTTCATTAACGGAAAATGTGATTTAAAAAGAAGTGTGCTTTCCAACTTCCACATCCCTGGTTTGGGGAACTGTCCTTTTGGTGTCGACTTCTTGTTTTATCCTATTATGTTTAGTAAAATGGACATAAACTTTTCTATGAGTGACATTTTAGCTTAGACCCTTTCTGAGATTTTCCTAGACAACCAGTTATTATAAATGTCTCTTAAGTGTCTGAAATAACAGGGTAAAATTTGTCTATCTGAAGCCTCCATATAATTATTATACCTTCTTATCTGTCATATTTTCAGGCAGACCTATTGAGAATTCCCGTTATAATGTGGGACGGGGCGACTTATTTGAGGTATATGAAAGCTCATGATTGTCATAACTTCTTCATGGATTTTATTATGATTGAATATTCATCTTCTAGTGGAGTGTGGCGGCACACTCAAGTAATCTCAGACCTTGGGAGGTTAAAGTGGAAGGACTGCGAGTTCTGGGCTAGCCTGGGCTACATAGGTTACATAGCAAGAACTTGTCAAACAAACGAAACAAAAATATTTATCTTGGTTCTGCCTAGTGTTCTGTCTTCCGTCCCCTTTGCTTGGTGTTTGGATTGCTGCTTTGTCTTCTACTGCCGGTTACATTATCTGGTCTAGCAGAGCCAGATGTATGTAGTTTATGTCCTCTCCCGTTCTGGAGCTCTTTGCACTAACCACTCTTCCTTTGACCAGAGAAGATGCTCCAGTAGTGTTTTCAGACATGCTTGAGATACACCTTCAATCCTCACACAGCTCTTTTGTCTTGTATGAATACAAATCATATTTCGACTACAAAGAAGATGCTACAACCCAATTCTTTTTCTTGAGAATCATGTGGTATGTCCTACCATATATGTTTCAGAAGAGAAACCTAAAACAAACCTGACTGCTTCGATTAGATTTAAGATTAGCTGCCTTGGGCCAGTGAAGTAGCCCAGAGGGTAAAGACACTTACTATTAAGCCTGAAAATCTGAGTTCAATCCCTAGGACCCACATGGTAGGAGAGAAATTGTCCTTGATTTCCATACATGTGCTGTGGCACTCACACACATGGATATTCATGCGAGCGCGCGCACACACACACACACACAAATTAATTAAAAATCTAAAGGAAGGAAAAGTTTTTTTAAAAAAAGGCAACAATAAAGGTAAATGCAAAAAAAGTCTTTAAAAATACTGTCTTTTGCCAGAAGATGGTGACACACACTTTTAATCCCAGCACTTGAGAAGCAAGCCAAGTGAGCTTGAGGCCAGCCTGGTCTACAGAGCGAGTTCCAGGACAGCCAGGACTACACAGAAAAACCCTGTCACACACACACAAAAAAAATACTGTCTTTTTAGATATGATACTAGAACGATTTTTATTTTATCTTTGAAATTCAGAAATTGTACCATACTTCCTATGAGCTGAATGGGTGCGTGTGGTGGTTTGA
Source organism: Peromyscus nudipes (assembly GCA_902168325.1). Lineage (NCBI taxonomy): Eukaryota > Metazoa > Chordata > Mammalia > Rodentia > Cricetidae > Peromyscus > Peromyscus nudipes. The sequence goes on from CABHPH010140556.1 coordinate 39,734, forward strand.
ATGAGAATGGCCCTCATAGGTTCACACATTTAAATACTTGGTCACCACTTGGTGGAACTGTTTGGGAAGGATTAAGAGGTGTGGCCTAGTTGGAAGTATGTCACTGGGGGCAGGTTTTGAGGTTTCGAAAGCCAGCACCATCCTCAGTTAGCTGTCTGCCTCATGTTTGTGGATGAGATGGGGGCTCTCTGCTTGTGCTCCAGAGCCATGCCTCCCTACCTGCTGACATGCTCCCCACCATGAGGTCACGGACTCTAACCCTTGGGAACTGTGAGCCCCCAAATTAGATGCTTTCTTTTTTAAATTGCCTTGTTGCCAGTGTTTTGTCGTGGCAGTAGAAGAGTACCTAAGACAATAAATACATTAGCCTCTTTCTCTCCTGAAAATGCACTACAATAAAAGTAAAGTACTACGGATCTTAAAGCTAATGCTGGCCAGAGCTGAAGTATGCTTTTTCTTGTACACTGGACTTCCTTACCTTCTAGCCATACGGCTGACCTGCATGCCAGCTTAACTCAAATGGCATGGCATTTTCTCTCCCACCTATGAATCTATAATAAACTTTTCTCTAAAAATAAAACAAAACTCTTAAAGCATAGACTCACGAGAACAAACAGATGGAAGAATCAATATGCAAAAAAAAAAAAAGTATTTTGTGAGTAGAAAGTGGATGGAAAAGTGGTAACAGAGCAGATCCAAGCCCCGAGTCAGTAGAGGGTAAAGCTAAGAAATTTCCCACTCAAAAAGACTAGAGCGCTGGCAGCGTCAGGCACCGCAGGAAATGGGGTTGACATAGAAACTGAAACCAGGAACAGTTAGAAAGCCTGGAGAGTGTCAGTTTCCTACCCCGACTCTCAGCAGCCAGCGAGGTGCCCGGGAGCGTGTTTACACGGTGTTTTAAATGTCGATGTGTTTATATAGCTACTTTTCTCGTTGCCGTAAGAAAGTCCCTGCAAAAGTGACTTGAGGAAGGACGGGTTTACTGTGACTTGGAGTTGGTGACATAGTCCATCGTACGAGAAGATAATGGTGGGACCAGCTCTTCTGTGGCAGCAGGCGGGTGAGGCACCTGGTCACATTGTGTCCCCAATCAGGAAGCAGAGAGAGAATGCTGGTGCTCAGCTTGCTGAAGACTGAAGATTTATTCTTGGAAACTGAGGTTCTCCGTTCACAATGACACCAGCCAAGTACTCCATCTATCTGTCTGTCTGTCTATCTATCTATTCATTCATTCAGTGACAGGGTTGTGGAGTATAATTAGGTTGTAATTAGCTCATTATATAGCCCAAGATGACTTTGATCCTCCTGCCTCAGCTTCCTCAATGCTGGGATTATAGGTATGCACCGCCATGCACAGCCCATGTGGAACATGTTGGTTTTATTGTTGTTTTGTAAAAATTTGTTTTTATTTTATATGTATGAGTGTTTTGACTATATGTATATGTACCATGTGTGTGCCTGGCGCCCGTGGAGTCCCCAAGAGGGTGTTAGATCCCGTTGAACTGGAGGTGGGTGCTGGGAACCAAAACTAGGATCTCTGCAAGAGCAGCAAGTGCTCTCAACAGCTGTGCCATCTCTGCAGCCCACTGAGCACCGTGTTGTAAAACTTGGATTAAACGGAAATTGAATGATTGACTATTGAGTCTAGCCTCCTCCCTTCATTTACATGGAAGAACTTGGGCAACCAGGCTTAGATGCCCAAGAAAGCTTTCTCAGGCCAAGACCTAGCAACAACGACACTAGAAGACTCCTCCAACAAGATCACCGATACTTGTTCTTCTGTGGTAGCCTCCATTCTCAGAAAGCACAGAGGGACCTCCTGAGGAGTTTCTAGTGGGACAGGCATGCCAAGCCAGGGATAAGAAGACTCTGTGGGAAATCTCCAACCGAAGATGGAAGTCAAAACAGAGAACGAAAAGGATCAGGCAGAAAGAGAGACTCTATCAAACAAATGCATCTCCATATTTTTCAAGGGTGAGAAAGCAGGGCTTCCATAAAATAAGGGCATGTCGCCATTAACAGAAACATCAAGAAAGCAAAAATGTGGAGGTTGAACTAGGAAGGCGAAGACATTTGCAGTGTGGGTGAGGGACTGTTTCCACTCACCGGGAAACAGAAACACCCAGGACAGGACAGAGCAGGCTTCGCCAGTGACCACTTGATGAAAGAGCCACAGAATGTGGACTCTCTCACGCCTCCTGACTTCCCTCCTGTAGGGGCACAGTCCTCCAGTCCCAGGAGTCTGGGTGGAGTCAGGGCTTCCTAAACAATGCCCCGGAAGCCCCAGGGAGAATCTTCTCAGCTAGACAAACTGACATCCCCAGGGATCCTCTAAGTAGCATTCACAAGCCCTAATTAAGCTTCACATCATGTCCCTGTAGGGGTATAAATTATTCTTCTCTTACAGACTGGAAAACTGAGGATTAGAAGAAAAGGGGGTGAGTCCTGCCTGCAGATAGCACTGAAAGAAGATTTCTTTTATTTATCTATCTATCGGTTTGTTTATTTATTTATTTTTATTTATTTATTTATTTATTTGATTTTTTTTGTTTTTGTTTTTTTTGTTTTGTTTTTCTTTTTTTTTTGTTTTTTTTTTTTTGAGACAGGGTTTCACAGGGTTTCTGTGTAGCCCTGGCTGTCCTGAAACTTGCTCAGTAGACCAGGCTGGCCTCAGACTCACAGAGATCCATCCACCTCTGCCTCTCAAGTGCTGGGATTAAAGGTGTACTCCACCACCACCAGGCAAAAAGAACTCTTAAGTTGTGTCTCTTTATTTCAAGAATTCTTCTCTTGCTCTATTTGCAGGCTCTTTGTTTTTGTTTTTGGCTATAAATGAATCTCTATCCCAGCACTTGGGAGACAGATACAGGAGGACCAGGTGTTCAGGATCACCCTCAGCCACAACTGAGTTTGAGATTAACTCAGCTACACTAACTCTTATCTCAAAACAACAACAACACATAAAAATAAAAAGCATACCCAAAAAAAATTTTGATAAAAATCAAACAGTTCAGAAACAAATTTTCAATAGCCTTTCTCTCTAGATATAACTGTGGTCAGAAGTTTGATGCTCTGACCAGTGAGATGCTTAGCAGGTAAAGGAACTTGCTGCTAAGTCTGAAGACCTGAGTTCAATCCCCAGGGATCCACGTGACAGAAGTCAAGAACTGACTCCAAAAAAAAAAAAAAAAAAAACTGACTCCCACGTATGTGCCATGGCACACACATGTCCTCACAAATCACAGATAAGCAAATAAAAAGTTTTCTGCTTGCTTTTCATATTAACCTTTCTAAGCATATGCCTATGCATCTTTTAATTTAATTTTTAAATTTTTTTTTTTTTTGGTTTTTCGAGCCAGGGTTTCTCTGTGTAGTTTTGGTGCCTGTCCTGGACCTCACTCTGTAGCCCAGGCTGGCCTCGAACTCACAGAGATCTGCCTGGCTCTGCCTCCCGAGTGCTGGGATTAAAGGTGTGAGCCACCACTGCCTGGCTCAATGACTGTTTCTCTAACACTGGGTTTCTCATCCATGAACATGGTATTCTCCCTGGTTATGCGGGTCCACTATCCTTCAGTAGAGGTTCCAATGGCTTCCTTTATGTTAACTCTGCTTTATTAACATCTCCATCCCACTTCATCCTTGGTTCTGTTGATGAGAGTGGGATCTTTTCTTTTCTCAAGTCCTGAGTGTGTCAGGAGAGGGAATTACTCATTACATACTTTAATGAACTTGCCTTTCTGTTTTGGGGTTTGTTTGAGACAGGGTCTCTCTCTATACTCTATATAGTCCTGGCTGTGTTGACCAGGCTGGCCTTGAACTCAGAGATCCACCTGCCTCTGCCTTCTGGGTGCTGAGATGACAGGCGTGCACCACCACCACCTAACTTTGAACTTGCCTTCTTGACTTTACAGTTTTAAAATTAACTGTCTTCAGAATTTTCCATCAACACATAGATCATTAAAATCATGATGATTTTTCTCTTCTTGACCAATATTTATATTTCTTATTTCTTTTTCTTGTCTAACTACAAGTCCTAGAACCTTCAGAGAAATCCTGAGTGATGGGGCTGAGGAGACTGCTCAGTGGTTAAAGCTCTTGCCTCACAAGGACGAAGACCAGAGTCTGGAAACCCAGAACCCACATGAGTAAGTGCTGGGTGGGAGTGGTGGCCTGTTTGTAATTTCAGCCTTAAAAGGCAGAGACATGGGATGCCAGAGCAAGAAGGTCCATATCTATGAGCTCTGAGTTTGATTGAGAGACCCTACTGTGGCAGTTTGATGAAAATGTCCCCATAGGCTCATAGGGACTGGTACTGTTGGGAGGTGTGGCCTTGTTGCAGTATGCTTGGTGGAGGTGAGTCACATGTGTGGGGGGGGGCGGGGCTTTAGGTTTCAGAAGCTCAAGTCAGACCTAGTGTCTTAGCCTCTTCCTGCTGCCCGTGGATCCAGATGTAGAATTTTCAGCTGTCTCTCCAGCACCATGTCTGCCTGCATGCTGCCATGTTTCCTGCCATGATGATAATGGACTAGACCTCTGAACTGTAAACCAGCCTCAATTAAATGTTTTCCTTTATAAGAGTTGCCGTGGTCACAGTATCTCTTCACAGCAATAGAAATCCTAACTAAGACAGCTCCCTTGAGGAGTAAGGACAGATGAGAATGCTTCCCTGCACCCAACCTCCAGCCTCCACATCCATGCACACACATGTGCACTCACACTGACCCCTACACATGCACTCACATGTGCATGCACCCCCACACTCCGACATGTATCCACATACATGTGCATGCACACCCATCCCATGTGCATGCGCACACATGGCAACTCACATCCACACTTCCACATATATGTACACACATGTATGTGCAACCCACACACACCACACACATGTACACTCACACCCACATCCCTACATGCATATACACACTTGTACACTCACACCCAGACCCTACATGCATGCACACACATGTGCACACCCCACTCTCACATATATGCACATACATGTGACTCATACTCACACATACATGCACACACATGTACATGCACACCCTTCCCCACATGCATACACACACACACACACACACACACACACACACACACCCCTTTGATCATCCAGGCATGACTCTTCCTAGGCTGCCAAATCCTCACAAGGGCCTGACACGGGAGAATAGTCTCCAACCTAGAAGAGGAGAGACTGGCTTCTAGTCCTCAATCTGCTGCTCACCAGCTGTGTGACTTTGGGCAACTTACCCGCTTCCTTCCTTTCTCTGGTCTTGGTTTAATATGTGTAAAATAAGACTAAGCACCTTGGCCAGAGAGGTGACAAGTGTTTTTATACACTAAAAGTATTAGTGTTCCTTAATGACAGGTGAAGGGCTAGAAAGAGGGTTCAGCTCTTAAGAGAACTTGCTGCTCTGGCAGAGGACCTGGATACAGTTCCCAGCACCCACATGGCAGCTCACAGCATCTGAAACTCCAGTGTCAAGCAATCCGATGCCCTCTACTGACTTCCACAGGCACCAGGCCTGCACATGCTGCACACACATTCATGCAAAACATTCATACACATAAAATAAATCTTTTTTATTCTAAAATTGCAGGTGATATGTACATTTATTTCCACTCCCACCTGAGATCCACCAAAATGTGTTTAAAGGAATTCTTAAAGACTAGGCAAACTGTAGAGAAAGGGAACTGCGGGGGTAACTGTGGCTGAGGAAATGGACAGAGGAGGGAGAGTCGGCCTGGCTGTGAAGATGAAAAGAGAGATCTGGGCCAGGAGGAAATGCAGCCCCTGCCACAGACCCCAGGGAGACCCAGGAAGTGCAGACAGCAGGCCCAAGACCAACACTGAAGACGGAGATGGAAAGCTGTACCAGCCCCACACTGGCTCCTCGCCTTCTTCTTCCCCACCTGATATATACAGCAGGTTAGCTTGTGGAAAGGTTCCGAGCAGGGGCTGAGCCCGGGCAACAGCAGACAGCAGAGGGCCAAGGAAGGGGAGGAGCGCAGTGGTCAGGAGAAGGCCAGTCCTCCTCCCCAGAGCACTCACACTGCACCAGCCTCACCCGGAACGGAAGATTCTCCTCCAGGAAATCCCAGTGGTCCCAGAGAAAGCCCTGGAAGCGTGACAGGTGAATGATGGATCCCGTCAGCCCCTCCCCCATTAGACTTATACGGGCATTTGCAGTGTGTTTCTCTTGAATGTGAGTGAACAAGGGAAGAAAAGGAAGAGCCCAGAAGAGCTAGAGATAACACGCTTAGGAAAAACTGTAATATCTCCTTGGATAAGAGAGTGTCCTTAGATAAGAAAGCATCCTACATCAACAGCACAGAACTACTCTATGAAAGAAAAAAGAGCAAGTGATAAGACAGAAAGGCTCTTGGAGATTAAAAATATGATAGAATCGGGGCTAGAAAACTAGGACCAGGAAATCTAAGCAGAAAGAACAGAAAAGGCAGACATAGAAGAAAAAAAGAAAAGAAAACAAGAAACTAGGAGCCGGGGAGATGGCTCAGCGTGTAAAGTTCATCCAAACTCCAGTCCTTCCAAGTGTGAGGACAGGCGTTCGGATCCTCAGAGTTCATGTAGAAGCCAGGTGGTGGTGATAGTCTCCTGTAATCACAGCTGCTGTGGAATGTCTTTCTGTACGCTGTGAAAATGTGTTGCTCTGACTGGTTGATAAATAAAGCTGCATTGGCCTATGGCGGGGCAGGATGGAGCCAGGCAGGAAGATCCAAGTAAAAGGAGAAAGGAGAGGAAGGAGACACCAGTCGCCACCAGGAAAAGCAAGATGTAAAAGTACTGGTAAGTCATGGCTATGTGGCAACTTATAGATTAGTAGAAATGGGTCAAATTATAAGAGCTAGCTAGCAAGAAGCCTGCCATAGGCCATGCAATTGGTAATTAATATTAAGCCTCTGAATGATTATTTTATAAGCAGCTCTGGGACCTTAGAAACAAGCGAGACCGGAGAAAACTTCCGGCTACACACAGTACTTGGGAGGCAGAAAGGGAGGGAGGAGAGGGAGTCCTTGGGCTAACCTGCTAGCTTGACTAGTTGATCCAGGAGTTCTAGATTCCACTGAGAGACCCTGCCCCAGTAAATCAAATCAAGACACTGACGTCAACTTCAGTCTTGGCACACATGTGCACATGTATGCACACCTGCACACATACGTGGACCCACACACATTCTCATATGCATACATACACACACACATACACTACACACATGCATACATGTAAAAAAAAAAAAAAACCAAACCCAAGAATGCCAAATAAAGACATCTGACAAATTTCTAAAAGAGAGAAGAAAAGGGGGCATTAGAAATCATCACAGACAAAACCCCAAAATCAAACTTCCCCAGAGGAGAAGGACCTGAGCTTCCAGATGACTGGAGCACACCCATTGCCCAGCACAATGCTTGAAAACAGACTACAGTACGGCACATCACCAAGAAGATTCAGAACACCAGGGACAAAGAAGGTCCTGGAAGTTTCTGGAAAGAAACACGCAGGTCACACACACAAGCCAGAATGATATAGAACCAAGCTGGGAATTAGAAAGGGTGCAGCAAAGCCTTCCGAATCCTGAAGGAAAATGAATCCCAATTTGCTTATTTCCAACCAGACTATGGATCAGTTGTGAACGCGAGGAAAGTAAACAGCATTTTCACATGTGAAATCTATTAAAACTCTTACTTCCCACTGCCCTGTCTCAAGAACCCCCAAACAAAGGATTAAATCAAGGAAGACTATTTTTACACAAATAACACTGTCTTAAAATTACATTTAAAAACCAGAGATGGCTCAGCAATTAAAGGGCTTGGTTGCCAGAAAAGCATGAGGACCAGAGTTGGGATCCCCAGAATCCCATGTTGGGTGGGTAGAGTAGCCTGCCTCTAGTGCTCACCTAGGGAAATGGAGAGCGCAGGATCCCCAGAGCAAGCTCACCAGCAAGAATATCCCTATCAGTGAGCTCTGGGTTTGATTGAGAGACCCTGCCTCAATGAAAAAGGTGGACAAGTACTGAAGAATGAATCTCAATATCAACCTCAGGCCTCCACATTCATAGGCACTCACACACATGCGAAAACATGCATACATGCACACCCACACACATGAAAAATGGGAAAAGAAACAAACAAACAAATCTCCAAGTAAAGGCACTTGCTGCCACGTGTGACGATCCAGTTCACTTCCCAGGACCCACAGAGTGGTAGGAGCGCACAGACTCTAGCAAGTTGTCCTCTGGCCTTCCATTGTAGTGGGAGAATTAGTAAAGCCGTGGTATCTGGCATGAACACTGGGATGTTGGGATCGTTTTTGGAAGCACCTAAGCCCTGAGGAAATCTTTCTTATCTGATCAGTGATTTCTTTTTCTGAGATTTATGGAGCTGTTTTTCTGAAGGAGCTTTATGGCCTTCGCATGACTAATCACAAGACATTCCCTGGGAACCTGGAATTCGTGTATTATTGGGTACTGCAAACAGTGTACAATAAGGACTGAGAAGTGCGTGGGTCATGTGTTCCTTCAGGCAGCACTTAGATCATAGCAGAGGCTGTGGTATGAGAAACTTGACTTACTCTAAAAATAACTTCTGTGTGACCCTCAATAAATACGTTTCTGCAAAAAACAAAAAAACAAAAACAAAACAAAACAAAAACAAACAAACAAACAAAAAAAACCCCAAATCTCTGAGCAAATCATCTGGTGCCCAGCACTGGGTCCTCAGAATGTCCACTCCATAATTTCCCAGAAAGAAAATACTCAATTCTAAAGTGCATGTTCCATCAAATTCAAGCAAATCTAGAATGGAAATTCTATTTTAGCCAACAGCCTCTTAGATCAATAAAACATGGCAGTCGCTGATATCTGTGACTTCTTCATCGTTTGCCACGGGGCTTCATGTGCCCTTCATGCTTAGGTTTCACGGTGCCCTAAAATGACTTTTACTAACCCTTGACAAACACCCAGAACCTGGGATTCTGTGAGATGCGAGAGCCTAGGGCTAAACCTGGTGGTAGAGGATTGAACCAGGAGCCTTTTCCTCAACCTAGACTGATCACCCCATCTTCTCAGCCATCCGCTCACTTAACAGCGAAGGACACAACGCTCAGGCCACCTCCCACAGCCAGTACACGCTGAACCAAGATCTAAACTGAATGTCTCCAGGGTCTCTGCTGTGTGGCTGTCATGGGAACCGAGCATGCCCCTCCTCCAGGCCACCAAGGGTCATACTACCTCCCCTCAGCCCCCCAGGAGCTCCAGCTATACTCACTGCATGAGTTGGTCTCGGCTTGGGTCTTGCAGGTAGCGCTTGGATCCGTTCAGGAACAGAGAGCGGTACCGCTGCCGTCTGTCTTTGGTCTCCATTAGCGTGGTGTTGAGGTAGCGGCCTACCCCAACTGGGTTCTGTGCAGGGAGAATACAACAGGATGTTAGTGAGCATGGCTTGGAGACTTGCCCTCAGGCCTTTTCTCCTCCCTTCAGGTCCCAGACACCCCCCAACTGTTATGAATCAAACTGTGTCCCCTCCTACCCCCAAAAATGTGCTTAAGCCCTAATCTTAGTGGCCTTATTGGAGAATTGGGTTGTTGCAGATATAATGGGCTGAGATGAGGTCATGCTGGAGCAGGTGGGACCCTGGTCTAATATGACAGGGGTCCTTGTAAGACAAGACACTCAATGGGGGAGATGATCATACACAGAAGTAGAGATCAGAGTGGTCCAGTCATAAGCTGGGAGAGCCAAGGGTCTCTGGCCACCAAAAGCTGCCAAGAGGCAAGGAAGGGTTCTCATGAAACCATCAGTGTCATAGGCAGTATGGACTCCGGTCTTCTAGCGTCCAGAGCTGTGAGAGCACAGCTCCATTCACCGGGCTGCCCGGTTTGTTCTCCGTTGAATGACGCCTAGGCCATCCTGCCCATGGGTCTGCCACAAGAGAGGCTCAGAGACAAGACATAACTTTCCAGATGACATAGTAAGGTCATGATGGAGAAGCATAGGAGGTAAGAAGATCAGTCTAGGCCATTCTCAAGCAGGAGTGTCCAGAGGGGGCCTTCTCGCCCTGCCTCTGGAACTGGCCCTCACATAGTCCTTCCTTCCTTGTCCTTGCATGGCTGGCTGTGAAAGTTAGCTTTAATTGTCAACTTGGCACAATCTAGATTCACCTAGGAAGAGTCACCACAAGAGATTGTCTGGATCAGGTTGTCCTTAGGCGTGCCTGTGGAGGATAGTCTTGATTTCATTAATTAATGTGGGAAGATCCAACTTGCCAATACCATTCTGGGTTTGGGTCCTGGACTGTACAAGGGCAGAGAGAATAAGCCGAGCAGCACACATGTGGGCATTTCTCTCTGTTCTTGACCACGGCAGGATGGTTTTAAGCTCCCTTCATCTTGACCCAACACCGCTCCACCACCCCCACCCCACCACCCCGCCCCAAGATGGTAGACGACAGTCTGGAACTGTGAGCTAAAATAAAGTGGCTTTTCCTCTAAGGTGCTTTGTACCAGAGCTTTTTATCACAGCAACAGAAGTGAGCCTCGGGCACCGGCCCTGGTACAGCAGGACAGCAGCATAGCTGTCTGGCTGCAGGCTCAGCATTTGACTTGAGATTCTGAGAGCTCAGAGGTTGGTTAATGACAAAGTCCGTTTTAACTGTCAACGGCCTACAATCGTACAGGAAGGGGATCTCAATGAGGAGTTGTCTAGATTGGGCTGGCGTGTGGGGGTGCTGAGATAGGAAACAGAATAATGAAGCTAAGGCAAGTAAATTAAAAGCAAGATGTGTCTTAGAGAGACCATGTTATGGATATGAAGTTTGGCTTGAATATGGCTTGGATGTGAAGTGTCCCCCAAAGCCTTGGTCCCCAGTTAATCATGCAGTTTAATGGTGAATGGGTTATGATGGCTACTGGAAGGTAAAGCCTAGACGAGGAAGCTGCTCCCTGGGGGCATGCCTTCGAAGAGTATAATAGGACCCTGTCCCCTATCAACCCCCTCAGCTTCTCTCTCTCTCTCTCTCTACTCCCATTTACAATGAGGGGGGCAGTTTTCCTCCACCATGGTGTTTCTACCTTACCCTAACCCAAAAACAGCAATGGAGTCAGCTGCTGTGGATTGAAACCTCTGAACCGAAAGAAATGGTTCCTCCCCCTCAGTTCACTTGGCTCAGAGTTTTTTTGTTTTTTTGTTGTTTTTCCACAATGGCAAAAAGTGACTGTCACAAATCAGAAAAGATCTTAGAAACAGCAAGTTCAAATCTGGACAAAGCTTCCCCATACTGCTGGAGGCAGGAAGCAAGACCTATGGATGGCGGGGGGAGCTAAGATGATTTTGTGACTCATGGAACTGTTCACTTAGGATTTGTGTATGATTATTGGATTGATATGATTGATAAATGTGCACTAAAAAGTTGGCGGGGGAGGGGCTTAAGAAGTGTTCCCAAATGCTAGGACTAGCCTGTTCTGGAAAACACTACCAAACTGAGGGCATCATCACACATCCGGGGACAGCAAAGAGCTGGGGAGGGAAAGGAACAGAAGAGGACTTGTTCACTCGGGCATAAGAAATGAGCTAACATCGCCACCAGCTGCCCTCCAAGCCCCAAGACTAATGGAGAGAAGGGAGAAGCATTGCCCAGGGAAGGGAAGAGAATGGCAGAGCTGTACGGTGGGTGAGGCCTCTCGGCTCTTTGGTTCTCAAAGGGTGGCCTCTGTGTACTTATCAGTGTTAACTGTCAACAACCTACAATCGTACAGGAAGAGGATCTCAATGAGGAGTTGTCTAGGTTGAGTTAGCGTGTGAGTGTGTTTGTGTGTGTGTGTGGGGGGGGGTTGTTGATTACATTAATGGAGGCTCACCCACTGTGGGTGGCATCATTCCATGTTTGGGTTGTGAACTGTGTAAGCATAGAGAGGGGCTGGACACAAGGAGGCATGCATGCATTAATGCATTCCTCTCTGCCGTTGACTGCGGCTGTAATGTGACTAGCTACTCCGTGACTCCCCTGTGATGACTGACTGTAGCCTGGAATTAGAAGCCAAATAAGCCTTTACTCCCATACAGGTGGCTTTGAGGGGATTATCCGATCACAGCGGCAGGAAAGGAAAATGGTACACCCCAGGAACTTGTTAGAAGAGTCGTTTCCTGCCCTCCCCCCCAAGGCAGACTGAATCAGAAGCCCGGTCACAGGCCCATTGACCCAGCCCTTAACAAGCCTGCCATGCCTGCTCATGTTGGAGACCCTAGAGAACAGGTGACTAGGAAAATAAGATGGCGAGTGGGTGAAAGAGAGATAATACTAGGCCCAAGGAGCTTCCGTGTCAGGGGCACAAAGGGTTGGGACTGTCTGGAGGGGTGGGAGAAGTTCTCTGCCCATCACCATGCTCCCCTAACCCAGACCCACTCACCCAGCTTCCCATAATCATCTGGTAGGCCTTATTGCCTGAGCGCTTGGAGGCCAGGAGGAATGGTGGCCGATTGACGTGTTTCTGTTCCGTCTCATGAGGAGTCCAAGAACCAGGGCCAGCTATATCCTAGGGGTAAAGAGGAGTGGTGACTGAGGAAGCCCTAGAAATCTCAGCCCAGGTGGAATAACTAAGGTTGATGGCAGTTGACCTCATCTGTCCAGCACCACTGGGCCTTTGTCAAAGGATGAGGTAAGGGAAGTACCCTCAAGTCGGGCATGTCTCATACCACCCACTCTACCCACCCCCAACCAGACACCTCTTTACAGGTTCCCAGGGGCCCTTGAGGTGAGCAGAGATGCGCTCTGAACAGCAGCCTGGGACTGAGGCACACTGGACCTGGAGCCGGACAACTAAGTCCTATAAAGGATCTCCAGGCCCCTACTGGGGAACCCAGTGAACCCTTTTCAAGGTCTGCACCCCAGTTTCCTTCTGTGGAATGCAAGCGGTGTCCCTCCCAACCTCCCTTGGGAGAAGGATGGACAGTGGTTTAGCAGGGGGTCAGAGTGTCCATGCCCTTTGCCTCCCCTACTTCATTTCTTCCCTTGGGGCAGACCCTGCCAGGTCCCACTCAGAGAACTGGCCACTGTGCCCCAGAGAGGACCGCCTTGAGGAGGTGGAGCCTGGCCCCTCCCTGGGTAGAGCAGGTAGGCAAATCTGAGGATGGACCCTATCACACTCCATCCTACCCAGCCTTCTTTGCCCATTCTCCAGATCTTTAAGGCCAGGGGAGGGAGGGCAGGGAGGAAAACATCACTGACCGGGATTTCCTGGTGGCCTGGTTCAGCCACGGGGTCTACACCAGTCATCCTAATCAGTTGCTCACGCACTGGCTGCATTCACAGGCCGGGTGTGCAAAGTAAGGCTCAGAAAGTGACTGACCAGGGCAAGGCCAGGCTGGCAACCAAAGACACAGCTTCCCACCCGACCTGACCACTGCACCCCACCTCCCTCAACCTCCCTAGCCTACTGGAGAGCTGCCTTCCAAGAGAGAAAACAGACCGTGGGGTACACTGACCATATTTCTGGGGTACTGACTAAGGGTAGTCCAAAAAATTCTCTCTGTGGGTTTTTTCGGTTCTCGGGGATATGTTGAAAAAACTCCATGTTTCTTGTTGTGAGCAGAGTTAAGTTCGTCCACGAAGCTCTTGTAATTCGTTGGTTCCCGGGGTTTCTTTTTCTGAGTAATGGGAAGAGAAAAAGAAAGGTTGTCACAGGAAGGTCACAGGCTCAAGAGCCCTCACAGAAAAGCAAGTGGCACTGACGAGGTACCACTCACCTCTCTGTGCCAGATCGGACTGTGCTGGCACCAGGCCGGCGTGTGCACACACTGCCACGCGGCCGGCCGTTATCCATGCCTTTCTTTCTTTCTCTCACTTACTCAGCACCCACTGTGCCAGTCAGGGATGGTATTTCAAATATTTAAAACCAAGTCTGAGCACAGATTTTTTTTTCCCCCCAGCTAGTGAAACTACTGTCTCCAAACACAAGAATCCAAATTCACAGAATGTGCTGGCAGGATAGCTCCATGGGGAAAGGATTTGCTTCAAGAGTTGCTCTCTGATGTCCACACACGTGCCAGGGTGTACACGTACAGACAGACAGACGATAGATAGATAGATAGATAGATAGATAGATAGATAGATAGATAGATAGATAGATAGATAGATAGATAAACAAATCTTTTAGATTTTTATTTTGTTTTTTGAGATAGGATCTCACTATGTACCCTTGGCTAGCTTGGAACTTGCTGTATAGACCAGGCTGGCCTCCAACTCACAGAGATCCACCTGCCTCTGCCTCTAGAGTGCTGGGATTAAAGGCGTATGAGATCATGCCCAGATTTTTTTTAAAAAAAAGGAAGGAAAGAAAGAAAATGAAAATGAAAAACTAAGCAAAAGAAAACCCTGCGCATAGAATGACTCCCATGAAGAGAATCAGTTTGTAAAACCTCTGGTTGTGGTAGGGATGACGTGTACCTGAGGATCCTTGACTAACAAATGCACTACCCTGGTGTGGGACTTGGACAGCGGAGCGGGGACGAGGATGGGTAAAGGGCCTGTAGTGAAGCTTGAACTCCGGAGTTGGATCTTAGGACCCAAGGAGTTTGATCTCCTCCCACCTGGTTGAAGAAGAGCACTGACTCCAGAAAGCTGTTTTCTGTCCTCCACAAGCATGCCATGAAACAACCCCACACGTCCAAAGAAAGAAATGAATGTACATTTTAAAAGATTTATGGGGGAGGGGTCTGTATGTGGTATAGGAGGCAAAGAGTACGTAGAAACTCCCTGTTTGCCTCTCAATTTTGTTGTGAATCTAAAATTGCCCTAAAAAAAAAAATAAAATCCATAACAAAGATGTCCAGCCCTGGCTGTAGTAGCAACAGGGGATGAAGGGGTGGGGAGGATGGAGGGGTGGGGGGATGGAGGAGGGATGGAGGGGTGGGATATAGGGGGCCCAGGTGGTTCCCAAGGCCCTGCTGTGCTGGGCACATGGCCTTAGTGGTAAGTAGATCTGGGAGGTCCTGACATCAGCCATGTCATGGGACACAGGATGGTGAGTTTTTACCAAGCGGCTCACAGGTATTTCCACTTTAACCATCTCCTTCCTAGCGCTGTTAACACCATCTGCCTCCACAGTGGTTTCCCACTAACGCTGCTGATTCTCTTCTACTCCTGGCTGATGGTGCTTTTCTTCCCCTTGACCAGAAATTCCACCTGGGCTGTTTCCCTGCACCTAGTCTGTGAACTGCTCTAATCCTGCTCACGCAGGGACCCCATGGTGGGGGGGCCAGGACAGACAGGTCGGGACACGTACGGTGGTCCCTTTAGCCGTAAGCATGAAGACAGCAACACACAGAAAGCTGTGAAATCCCGTAGCAAGATTTGAATGGGATAGGAAAGGGGTCTGACAAGCTAAATCTCTACCTCCGTCACCTCCTCTTCCACTTTGGGGCTCTGTCACCCAGAGCACTGGCACTCACTGAGCTAGGTTTGTGTCCGGGAAGCCTGGGAAATGTTTACAGACGGACACGGCACCCGTGCCCGTGGGGTCCCCGCAGGCCTGGCGGTTGACTCACCAGCCCTGCCTGCTGGACCATCCATCAGTATATCCGTGCCATTCATGGTGGTGCTGAGGAGAGAGCTAGCCATAGGATCAGATGTGCAAAGCCTGGCGCTGGCCCCTCACCTAAACCATACTCCACCCTGGCAGAAGCGGTGGACCTCACAGCCGCCCACCCTGGCACATACCTGCGTGGAATAATGTCCATAGGGCACAGGCTTGCTTCGTTCACCAGAGAAAATGTCATAGGGGCCACGAGTACCAGTGGACTGTGCCACATAGTTCTCGATGCCACTTTTGATGGTGTAGGTCCCAGGTCCCAGGCCACTGCCCTAGAGACAAAAGTGGTGAAGGTGCCTACAGGGGAGTGGCCAAGGTGGGACTTGAGCCTCCCCACCCCTGAGGTCATCCTCCAGGACCATGCAGGATGAGCCTGGTGGGGAGTACCTGGTGAGATAAGGGGGGCCGCTTGTTGGACATCCGACACATAAGGCCCTCGGAATGTGAGCGGTTCCAGGCATTCTCCTCCAGCCGTGTGTATGGGTTACCCTTCTCCCCGTAATTTCCAGGGCCTGGATAATAGTTCTGCGGGGCAGGAGACAGAAACACAAAGGCTGTCAGGCCCACTTTTTGTGCTGGCTCACCTGAGGAAGAAATGCCTGGGGTTTCAAATCTCAAGAGAAACGAGGTTTTCAGATTGTGCATGTGTTGGTGTTACCCACCCCACCACCCAGCATCACCTGCGAGCCTCCTCCGTCACTGACACCTTTAACTCAAGTCCAGCTACATTGCTGCCTCAGCACCTGACATTCAGCCTGGTCTCCCTGCTCTTGTTTGCTTAACAATGCTTTCACACACACACCCCAGGATTCCTTTCCTACCCTCTGGTTGGGCAATCATAGCAACCCTGCAAAGATCCCCAGATACCATGGCTCCTGGGACCCACACTTTCCTCCCCAGCACACAGGCAGCTAGCTGGTCTGTAGGCTGAGTCTGCCACACCTACAGTTCTGTTACCGGCTTCCTCACTGTGCTGTGAACAGGCTGGGATAGATGAGCACCCAGAGTCCTAGGTTGGGACCCTTGGCTCTGCTGCTTCCTAGCTGGGGGAGCTTGGGCCTCTGAGCCTCATGGTCCATGGGACTAACACAGAGATGGTAATACTTTCCTGCAGGGAAGGATGATAAAACAGAATGTCTACAAAGCCCTCTGCCCAGGGCCTGGCACATAGTAGGTCCCATCACACAAATCAGGGTGTGGTGACTGGAAGTTTTAGGGGCAGAGGAACTGTGGTTAGGATAGTATCAGAGGCCTGGATTAGCTTCTAGGGTCAGAAGTTGGTTTTTGAAGTACAGTAAGCAGCGTTCATCTGTGGTGCAGGGAGGTGGGGCTTGTCTTGAGTGATATGCACCTTTTAGCCACTTGGTGGCACTGCTGCTACGCAGATGATGCAGCCCACCTCACCTCTGGGCCCAGCAACCAGACCCTAGGGGAGCCAGACATAGCAGAGGAGGCGGGACCTGTGCATGGAAAATCAGGCCACCCTAAGGATCCCATCTGTCTGGCCCCAGAAGAATGAGATGGGTCTTGCTTCCTCCCATGGCTCAGAGGGCCATAGTGTGTTCCAGAGAAAACCCCATTGTTCGGAAGCTGGGCCCCTAACTGTGCTGACTTGATCCAGAGCCTTAATAGCAAGCAGATGAAACCAAGTCAGCAGCCCCTGCAATCAACACGCAGGAAACCTGTCAGTCAAGTCCTTGGCCTCCCCAGACCTCAGTGTCCTCTCACAACACCCAGGAGGACACTTGAAGGCCTTCCCTTGGCTGCAAGGCCCTCCTCACAGCTTCCACTCCGAACCCTCTCATTTCCCACCTCACCAGCTCTCTCTAGCCTGTCTATTGTTCTAACAACTAGCCAAGCATATTCCCACCTCTGGTCCTTAGCCTATACTGTTCCCATTTCCAGGAACGTTCTAGCACAAGAGTCGGGTATCAGGCGTCCCCTTTGCTCACGACCCGCGGTTTTGTTCCAGAGGGCCCTTCCCAGACTGCTCTCTGCACACCACCTCACAGCATTCTCCTTCCTGTGTCATTTCCCCCTCAGCACCCCGACTAGATATGTGTTTCCTGCTTTGTTCTGTGGTTTGCGTCACTAGAAGAGACATGTTCAAAGAAGGGTGCTCCCCAAATATCAAAGCTGCCACACTCTTCCTGCCAAGGACAGAGGGCCCGAGGGACAACAGGACCTACCCCGATGAGTCCTCGGAAGCGGGTCTCCCCGGAGCTGAGCAGCCCGCGCCTGCTCTGTGGTCTCTGCTGCAGCTGGGTTAAGAAGTCTTTGAAGTTGTAGGAACCAGGCCCCAGCTTGTGCACCTGCCCCAACAGAAGAGACCACAGGATGAAGAGACCAGGGAAGGTCCAGCCAGGAAGGAGCCCAAGGGATGATGGTGCTCTCCAAGAGGAAGCTATGTCCACCAGGACTCTGAAGGAATAGCGGTCAGGACGGGGAGCCTGGTTCCTGGAGGTGGGGAGGACCATGCTTCAAGTCTCACCTGTTGCTGTCTTTCCTTCATGATGGACTGGTACTGGAAGTGGGGTAGCTGGGTCAGCCGAGTGGCTTCTTGGGCCCGAGCCCAGCCCGTGCCCAACTTCTGTTCCAGAAACTTCTTACTGAAGCACGTATCCTTGGAGTTATAGGTCCCAGGTCCTATATGGGACTAAATCAGAGCAGGCTCAGAGCTGAGTCAGTCATAACTATCTAGCCTCTCCCACCCCCTAGAAAGTCCTCCCCCAAGTCTCCCTTGACCTGGAAATGGAACCAGACAGTCCCCCAGCTGATACTCAGGGGCTCTGCACTCAAGAGTCAGTCCTGACTGCCCCTGTCACTGGCCCCATCCCTTCCACTTCAGGGAAGTATAGTGTAGAACCAGGCTGGTGCTGAAGTCTAGAAGGAAGCCTGCGGCCCCCAAACTCCTGGTTTTCCGCCACAGTCCGGAGTTTGTCAAACACAACTGAAGCCTGGGTGTGAGCCAGGCTTGGTTTGGAGCATGCACAGGTGGGGTGGGTGAGGGACACAGACCACGTGAGAGGAGGCAGGCTCACCTGTTCCACAGAATAATGCCTGGAGTACGGGGCCTCTGTGAAGGTGCTTAACTTCTTCTTGTTGGGATAAACAGCGGAGACATCAAACCTAGGGAGTTATGTAGCCAAGTGAGAGCCCAATGCCTGGCATCTGGTCCTGGCTGGGGCAGCCCCAGGGACAAAGGAGTTGGTTTCCCAGGAGAGATGACTTTAGCTGGCCCATGGAAGTGACTTTGGATCTGCTTCATTGTTCTGAGCGTTCCAGAGATGTTCTGCCACTAACCATCACACCTAAGCTCTGCTTCTTCTCCTCACAGCTTCATTCTTTTTTTCCAAGTCCTTATTATCCTCCCCACCTCTAGACAGCTACACTGCATAGTGTACACTTTATATCATCTCTAATATACTTTTAATAATTATATATATATATATGATTGTTATCCATACCACCTCATGACCTCAGATCCTAGAACCGTGTGTGGCACACAGGTCATTTATATGCAACTATATTAAATATAATATAAAGAGAAATATGACAGTTGGGCATAGTGTTGCACACATTTGATCCCAGCACTTGGGAGGCAGAGACAAGTGGATTTCTGTGAATTTGAGGCCAGCCTGGTCTACAGAATGAGTTTCAAGACAGCCAGGGTGATGTAGAGAGACTCTGTCTCAAAAATAAAAAAAGAAAAGAAAGAAGAAATATGACATCTGGGCTGCAAACCCACTCAGAACTTTTTAGCTGAGTGTTTCATGGACAAGGCACATGGCCTCTCTAAATATGTTACCTAGATGTTCTGAAAATGTTCTAGAAATAGTTTCAAGAACGTATTACAGAAGTGTAACAGAACACAAAAGAACGTAGAGGCCAGGCGTGGTTGTGCACGCCCTTTAATCCCAGTACGCAGAGGGCAATGGTAGGCAGATCTTTGTGAGTTCAATGCCAGCCAGGGCTACATAGTGAGAAGAAGGAGCTGGGGAGAGGAGGAGGAGGAAGATGAAGGAGGAGAAAAAAAAA